>WNGS01168112.1:0-10657 GCA_020271785.1 Procambarus virginalis | reverse complement strand
CTCCTGGTTCACTAGTGGAGTGGGAGGGGTAATCAGACTACTTCGAAGTGGAAAAGTGTATACAAGTGAATGAAAAAACTTGGGTTTTGACTAAAGTCATAAGGTAGTGAAGAAAAACAGTATAAGTAGCGTAATTGAAAATAGTTGTTGAAGCACTGTGGCAACCCATCCTTGCAAATTTAATAAGTCAATATTGACTTATTAAATATGTGCATAGGTGACATACTTAACATAATAGTTTCCCTTGAAAATCTTCATAGAAAACACCGACCTTACCTAACCTTGTTAGTATGTTAAGACAAGCATCTTATTGCTTCGTAATTACAATTATTACCTAACCTATACCTATAATAGGTTAAGTAACAATTGTAATTACGAAGCTATAAGATGCTTATTTTAACATACTAACAAGGTTAGGTAAGGTCGGTGTTTTCTATGAAGATTTTCAAGGGAAACTATTACGTTAAGTATGTCACCTATGCACGCAATTAATAAGTCAATATTGACTTATTAACTTTGCGAGGACGGGTTGACTGTGGCAGTGTACAGAGCGGAGCAGACCTGTGACCGACCGTGACCTCACTCCAGCAGCAACCCTTCCAACACCACGTGGGGAGACGCTTGGAGATTCACTCACCTATTTTGTAAGCAGGTCGGTAAGGTACTTGGAACCCTTGTGGATAAGGTTGGATTATAGCAATGACTAGGTCAGGAAGGGCGTCTAGGTACAGCAGTATTATGATTGAAGAAGAGGATAGGTTTGTGGAGAAGATGATTGGGAAATTTGTAGAGAAGAGGGATGTTTGGATAGATGATCTAATCCAGGGGATTAAAAGTGAAATCTATAATAAGATACAGGACGAGGTTCAAAGACACAAACAAGAGTTTATGGATTATATTCAAGTGGAAATCAAGAAGAGCAGGGTAGGATGGAAAGGAGAAATAACTAGGCTTACTAATGAATTTGGCAGGAATAAGGGAAGCTTGGCTGGAGAAGGGGGAGTAGTAGTGGATGGAGTAGCGAGTGTGATAGGGGTGGGATTCAGCCAGGGGGGGAGCGACCAGCATGACCCTGCATTGAGAAAGAGGTCAATCATAATCCATGGATTGTTTGAAGTCAAAGCACCATTGAGGCAGGAAAGGATGGAGATTGAAGATTTGGAGCTACAGGGGATCTCGAGAGATATCAGAACCCAGATGGCAGGGAATGAGGTGCAAGTCCACCGACGCATTGGGCCATACAATTGTGACAAGAAACGACCTGTCCTGGTACAGTTCACTATCGAAGAGGCAGTGGATTACATACTGCATCTCAAACACTTACTCAGAGGTAGCAAAAACTACTACAACGTGTATATTGATAAATACATGACGAAGAGGAACAGATACCCCACAAGACGAGCAAACCTTCATGATACAACTCTTCCCATTTGAGCGTAGCTACACACCCCAGTACTAACCCACTCCGTGCCCCTCCCCATGCTAACCAGCTCACACTTGCTTCCCAGGTCACTCCCTCCCCAAATCAGCCCTCCCTGCCCCTGCTTATCTCCTCAACACCTCCCTGACCCTCTAACCCCACTGCATTCAAATCCATCTGCATCATCCCCTCAACTCCCAAAACCTGCCCAGCCCTCATCCCCTCATCCCTCAACCCCCAAAACCCACCCAGCCCTCATCCTCCAAAACCTGCCCAGCCCTCACCCTTCCTCATCCCCTCTCCTTCCATGTGACCCCCCCACCCTGCGAGGGGGGCATATGGACCCCCCATGGGGGACGGGGGGACCCCCTACCTCTTCCTCCATTTCCCTCTTCCCCCCTTCTGCACAATGCCCACACCTAACCCTGAGTTCCCTCTGACTAATATAACCTCCTTCCCATTCTCACTATCCATGTTCCATCTGCCCCTCGTCCCCCCACCCCCTCTATCCTTCTCCCCCCCCCCCAACCTCCCAACCTCTATCTGACTCCCAACCCTACGCTACCTCTCAACCCCTCTATGCTTATCAGACCCTCCCTAATCTGCAGACCCAGTATGTCCTCCTACTCCAGACCTACCTACCCAGGCCTTACACCAGACCTTCCTACCTACCTTCCTTGATGCCACTCCCCAAGCCCCCTCCCTACCCCTTTCACCCCCAGATATTCCCCGGATCCCCCAGACACCCTCAGATTCCCCCAGACACCCCCTGGATCCCCCCAGACACCCCCCCAATCCCTGCAGCCCCCATTCACCCCCCAGACACCCCCAGATCCCCCAGACCCCCAGTGAAGTGCGAACTCTAGTACAAGAGTTTCCATGAAGAATCTCAAGGGTTGGTACACCAATGCTGATGGGGTATCTAATAAAGCAGAAGAGATAAAGGAAAGAGTGAGTGAGGCAGATTTTGACATAGTTGCAATTTTTTATAGATTAGGTGTTGTGTACGCCCAGGTCTCCTTCTCGCATCGTCACAGGTAGGCAGTTCACCTTCATTGTGTACTGTCCCTTTGGTCTCCTATCGCGTAGTCCCATTTCCATAACTTTGCATTTGCTCGTGTTGAACTCCAGTAGCCATTTCTCTGTCTACCTCTGCAACCTATTCAAGTCCTCTTGCAGGATCCTACAATCCTCATCTGTCACAACTCTTCTCATCAACTTTGCGTCATCCGCGAACATCGACATGTAGGACTCTACTCCTGTAAATATGTCGTTAACATATATTATAGAAAGAATTGGTCCCAGCACCGATCCTTGAGGTACTCCTCTCGTTACTGTTTGCCAGTCCTACTTCTCGCCCTTTACCGTAACTCTTTGGCTCCTTCCTGTTAGGTAGTTCCTTATCCAGGCTAGGGCCTTTCCTCCCACCCCACCTGCCTCTCGAGTTTGAACAGCAGTCTCATGTGAAGTACTGTATCAAAGGCTGTTTGGCAGTCCAGAAGTATGCAGTCTGCCCAACCTTGCCTATTCTGTCTTATCTTCGTTATTTTATCATGCAATTCCAAAAGGTTTGTTAGGCATGATTTCCCTTTCCAGAACCCATGTTGATGTTTGTTTACAAACCTAACGTTCTCCAGATGTGCAACCAGTCGTAGACTAATTATTCTTTCAAGTATTTTACATGGGATGTTTGTCAGTAATACAAGTCTATTGTTAAGTGCCTCCTCCCTACCACCTTTCTTGAAAATCGGTACAGCATTTGCCCTCTTCCAGCAATTGGGCAATTCTCCCGGCATAAGTGATTCATTAAAGATCCTTGCCAGAGGCACGATGAGGGCCTGTGCTGCCTCTTTTAGAATCCATGGCGATACTTTGTCTGATCCAACTGCTTTAGTTGCATCCAGTGTTGTCAATTGTTTCATTGCCTCCTCTGCTGTCATCTCTATATCTGATAGTCTTTCATCTATGGTAATCTCTTCTAACAATGGGAGCTGCTCAGGCTCGGTTGTGAACACTCCATGGAAACTGGCATTCAGTGCCTCGCAGATTTCCTTGTCACTTTCTGTATATGCCCCCTCTGTTTTCCATAGTCTTGTCACTTGGTCGTTCACCGACATTTTTTTTCTTATATGGCTGTGTAGTAATTTAGGTTTCTTTTTCGCTTTGATTGCAATATCATTCTCATAGTTCCTTTCCAATGTACTTCTTATGTTAATGTAATCGTTCCTAGCTCTGTTACATCTGATCCTATTGCCCTCTGTCCTTTGTCTTCTGTATTTCCTCCACTCCCGCCTGCTGTCCATTATTGCTTCCTGACACTGTCTATTAAACCATGGGTTATTATATTCCCTTTTTTATTTTTCCCTTTACTGTTGGTATAAATCTCTTTTCGGCCTCCTGACATTTCCGTATGACTAATCCATCATATCTTGGACTGTTCTTCCTCTAAGTTCTTCCTCCCACTGCACTTCTCCCAGATAGTCCCTTATCCTCCTATAGTCCCCTTTCCTTTAGTCCCCTTTTCCTGTAGTCAACTCCCCTTTCCAGACTTCTTGTCCCATGGTTAAAGTTTGAATGTAATCAAAGACTATGACACAATGGTCTTTGGCACCGAGAGGTATTTCATGCTCCAACTTCTCGATGTCTTCTACGTTCTGGGTGAAAATCAGGTTTAATAGGCTCAGTGCATCTCCTCCTCTTTCTCTTGTGTCTTCCTTCACATGTTGTGTTAGGAAATTCCTGTCTATAACATCTACTAACTTAGCTCCGCACGTTTCGTCCCCTTCATGGGGATTCCTTGATTCCCAATTTCTCTCTCCATGATTTAGGTCCCCCTTGACCAGCAGCTTCACTCTCATTCTGTGGGCTAGTGTTGCTGCCTTCTGCAGTTCATCTATGCATGCCTTGTTGTTGTCATCATTCTCCTGCCTGGGTCTTTTACTGTTTGGAGGGATATTGTAGATTACCAAGATCACAATCTTCCTCCCATCTGCTGTCAGAGTTACATGTATGGAGCTTGTGCTCTCATTGGTAACCCTAATTCTCAGTCTTCAAACTTCCATTTCTGCGTTATTAGGAGTGCCACTCCCTCACCCTGTCTCTGTGTCCTCTCTTTTGTTATCACTTGGTAGTCCTCTGGAAAGATTGCATCTGAGATCATTTCATTTATTTTAGTTTCCACTATTACAACTATGTCAGGATCTACCTCACTAACTCTTTCATTTATCTCTTTCTCTTTATCTCTTTCGTTTTTTTTTTTTTTTGTGTGTGTGTGTGTGTGTGTGTGTGTGTGTGTGTGTGTGTGTGTGTGTGTGTGTGTGTGGTGTGTGTGTGTGTTGTGTGTGTGTGTGGTGTGTGTGTGGTGTGTGTGTGTGGTGTGTGTGTGTGTGTGTGTGTGTGTGTGTGTGTGTGTGTGTGTGTGTGTGTGTGTGTGTGTGTGTGTGTACTCACCTATTTGTGCTTGCGGGGGTTGAGCTTTGGCTCTTTGGTCCCGCCTCTCAACTGTCAATCAACTGGTGTACAGATTCCTGAGCCTACTGGGCTCTATCATATCTACATTTGAAACTGTGTATGGAGTCAGCCTCCACCACATCACTGCCTAATGCATTCCATCCGTTAACTACTCTGACACTGAAAAAGTTCCTACTAACGTCTCTGTGGCTCATGTGGTTACCCAGTTTCCACCTGTGTCCCCTTGTTCGCGTCCCACCAGTGTTGAATAGTTTATCCTTGTTTACCCGGTCGATTCCTCTGAGGATTTTGTAGGTTGTGATCATGTCTCCCCTTACTCTTCTGTCTTCCAGTGTCGTAAGGTGCATTTCCCGCAGCCTTTCCTCGTAACTCATGCCTCTTAGTTCTGGGACTAGTCTAGTGGCATACCTTTGGACTTTTTCCAGCTTCGTCTTGTGCTTGACAAGGTACGGGCTCCATGCTGGGGCCGCATACTCCAGGATTGGTCTTACATATGTGGTGTACAAGATTCTGAATGATTCCTTACACAGGTTCCTGAACGCTGTTCTGATGTTAGCCAGCCTCGCATATGCCGCAGACGTTATTCTTTTTATGTGGGCTTCAGGAGACAGGTTTGGTGTGATATCAACTCCTAGATCTTTCTCTCTGTCCGTTTCATTAAGTACTTCATCTCCTATTCTGTATCCTGTGTCTGGCCTCCTGTTTCCACTGCCTAGTTTCATTACTTTGCATTTACTCGGGTTGAACTTCAACAGCCATTTGTTGGACCATTCACTCAGTCTGTCTAGGTCATCTTGTAGCCTCCTACTATCGTCCTCAGTTTCAATCCTCCTCATAATTTTTGCATCATCGGCAAACATTGAGAGAAACGATTCTATACCCTCTGGGAGATCATTTACATATATCAGAAACAGTATAGGTCCAAGGACTGACCCCTGCGGGACTCCACTCGTAACGTCTCGCCAATCTGAGACCTCACCCCTCACACTGACTCGTTGTCTCCTGTTGCTTAGGTACTCCTGTATCCAACGGAGTACCTTCCCTTTCACTCCAGCCTGCATCTCCAGCTTTTTCACTAGCCTCTTGTGTGGCACTGTATCAAAGGCTTTCTGACAATCCAAAAATATGCAGTCTGCCCACCCTTCTCTTTCTTGCCTTATTTTTGTTGCCTGGTCGTAGAATTCAAGTAACCCTGTGAGGCAGGACCTGCCATCCCTGAATCCATGTTGATGCTGTGTTACAAAGTTCTTTCGCTCCAGGTGCTCCACTAGCTTTCTTCGCACAATCTTCTCCATCAGCTTGCATGGTATGCAGGTTAGGGACACTGGCCTGTAGTTCAGTGCCTCCTGTCTATCCCCTTTCTTGTATATCGGGACTACGTTAGCTGCTTTCCAAATTTCTGGCAGTTCCCCTGTTGCCAGTGATTTGTTATACACTATGGAGAGTGGTAGGCACAGTTCTTCTGCTCCTTCCTTTAGTATCCAAGGGGAGATTCCATCTGGGCCTATAGCCTTTGTCACATCCAACTCTAGTAAACACTTCCTTACTTCCCCGCTGGTAATCTCAAACTCTTCCAGTGGTTCCTGGTTAGCTATTCCCTCTCTTATCTCTGGGATTTCTCCTTGCTCTAAGGTGAAGACCTCTTGGAATTTCTTATTCAGTTCCTCACACACTTCCTTGTCGTTTGTAGTGAATCCTTCTGCCCCTATCCTTAATTTCATAACCTGTTCCTTTACTGTTGTTTTTCTCCTGATGTGGCTATGCAGCAATTTAGGCTGAGTCTTTGCCTTGCTTGCGATGTCATTTTCGTATTGTCTTTCTGCCTCTCTTCTCATCCTGACATATTCATTCCTGGCATTCTGGTATCTTTCTCTGCTCTCCAGTGTCCTGTTATTCCTATAGTTTCTCCATGCCCTTTTACTTTGCTGCTTAGCTAGCCTACATCTCTGATTAAACCATGGGTTTCTCATCTTCATTTCACTGTTTTCCTTTTGGGCTGGGACAAACTTGTTTGCTGCGTCCTTGCACTTTTGCGTGATGTAGTCCATCATATCTTGGGCCGTCTTTTCCCTGAGCTCTGTTTCCCATGCTATATCTGTTAGGAATTTTCTTATCTCCTCATAGTTTCCCTTTCGGTATGCTAACCTTTTGGTTTCGGTATCCCTCCTCGAGTTCAATAACCCTTCTTCAATCAGGTACTCAAACACCAATACACTGTGGTCGCTCATTCCTACTGGGGCCTCAAAACCGATTTCTCTTATGTCAGAGTCGTTCAGGGTGAAGACCAGGTCGAGTCTCGCTGGTTCGTCATTTCCTCTCATCCTTGTGGGTTCTCTGACATGCTGGGTTAAGAAGTTTCTAGTCACCACCTCCAGTAGTTTGGCTCTCCACGTATCCTCGCCTCCATGCGGTTCCTTGTTCTCCCAATCAATCCTTCCGTGATTGAAGTCCCCCATGATGAGCAGGTGGGATCTATTTCTACAGGCAGCAGAGGCTGCCCTCTCAATTATAGTGTTAACTGCCATGTTGTTGTTTTCGTACTCTTGACTGGGTCTTCTGTCATTTGGTGGAGGGTTATATATTACTGCTACTACTATCCTTGGTCCTCCCATTGTCATGGTGCCTGCTATGTAGTCTCTGAATCCCTCACAGCCCGGGATAGCCATCTCCTTAAAATTCCATTCCTTTCTCATGAGTAGGGCCACTCCGCCTCCTCCCCTACCTTCCCTCTCTTTCCTTATTACTGTGTACTCCTGGGGAAACACGGCATTCGTTATGATTCCAGAGAGTTTTGTTTCAGTGAGTCCGATTACATCTTNGCTGATCAAAATATTGAAAAGGTTTTCTGGATCGGACAGTAGAACAAGGACAGAGACTGTCTGATAAAGGTGGTATTCACGAGCGAGAGAAGAAAAGAAAACTTGTTAGCAAGGAAGAGTGGACTAGCATTGTACAGAAGTTAAAAAAAATGTTTTGCAGAGGGATATGACAAAGGATGAGCGAATGAGGGCAGCAGCCCAAGGAGGGAGGCACAGGGAGAGAGAAAGTAATCAAGGAGCCCAGAACCCCCAAGCACTACACCAAAAGGGAGTGGGGAAACCCTTCACAAGCAGCTCAACAGACATAGTGAGACTAGCACCACCCCCATCCGCCACCCAATAGATGTCCTACATGCCCAACCCTGGTCTAGGGCACCCTCCCCCTCCCCAGAATCTAACCCCAACACTCCCTAGTCCCGCATGCCCCTCTTCATCCCCACCCAAGCCCTCCATTCTCTCCCCCCCCCTGCAAGACCTCCAGTATCCCCACCCTCCTGAGCCTCCCTTCTTCCCACTCCGTTAATCACTCCTTCTTCCTCATCCCCTTCAGCACTCCCTTTCCCCAACCTCCCCCACCAAGCCCTCCTCCTCTCCTACCCCCCCCCTAAGCCCTCTTTCATCTTCTCCCCCCCCCCAAGCCCCACATTCCCCCCCCAAGCCCCCCATTCCCCCGCATCCCCAAAGCCCCCCTCCTCCCATCCCCCCCCCTAGCTTTCCCCGCTTTCCCCCAATGTGCCTCTTTTTCCCCTACCCCCCCAAGCCCTTATTTCTACACCATCCTCCCATTCCAGATCCGCCCAGCCTCGCACACCCCAGATCCCCCCAGGTCCCCCTTCATAGGCCCTCCCTTCTGGTCCCTCCCTGTTTCCCTGTTTCAGAGAAGCAAATGAACCTGAGAAAGGACAGAAGAGAGTCAGTTTGAGGGTGATATACACGAACATAGATGGGATCACAAGCAAGGCAAGTGAACTCAGGGAAAGAGCACAAGAAGTGAACCCAGATGTAATCAGACTCACAGAAACAAAACACTCAGGAATCATAAGGAATGTGGTGTTTCTCCAGGACTACACTGTACTATGGAAAGAGATGGAAGGAAGGGGAGGAAGTGGAGTGGCCATACTAATGAGAAAGGAATGGAGTTTCAAGGAGATGGTTATCTCAGGCTGTGAGGGATTCAGAGACTACATAACAGGCACCATGACAATGGGAGGACCTAAAGTAGTAGTAGCAGTGATATATAACCCTCCACCAAATGACAGAAGGCCCAGGCAAGAGCATATCTTGAGATCTTGAGGTTATCTTGAGATGATTTCGGGGCTTTAGTGTCCCCGCGGTCCGGTCCTCGACCAGGCCTCCACCCCCAGGAAGCAGCCCGTGACAGCTGACTAACACCCAGGTACCTATTTACTGCTAGGTAACAGGGGCATTCAGGGTGAAAGAAACTTTGCCCATTTGTTTCTGCCTCGTGCGGGAATCGAACCCGCGCCACAGAATTACGAGTCCTGCGCGGTATCCACCAGGCTACGAGGCCCACACATGACAACAATAACATGACAGTTAACACTATAATTGAGAGGGCAGCCTCTGCTGCCTGTAGAAATTGATCCCATCTACTCATTACTAGGGGACTTCAATCACGGAAAGATAGACTGGGAGAACAAAGAACCGCAAGAAAGCGAGGATACATGGAGAGTCATACTAATGGAGGTGGCGACAAGAAACGTTTTAACCCAGCATGTCAGGGAGCCCACAAGGATGAGAGGAAATGACGAACCAGCGAGATTCGACCTAGTCTTTACTCTGAACGACATAAGGGAAATCAGTTTCGAGGCCCCAGTAGGAATAAGCGATCACAGTACACTGGTGTTTGAGTATCTGATTGAGGAAGGGTTATTGAACTCGAAAAGTGGGTACTTAAAACAAAAGGCTGGCATTCTGAAAGGGAAACTACGAGAAGACAAGAAAATGCCTAACAGATATAACATGGGAAACAGAGCTCTGGGAAAAGACGGCCCAAGACATGATGGACTACATCACGCAGAACTGCAAGGAAGCCGCAAACAAGTTTGTCCCAGTCCAAAAGAAAAAACAATGAAATGAGGATGAGAAACCCATGGTTTCTTCTTCTTGAGAATAGGTGCAGTTTGCATGAAGGGGTAACCCTCCCGATGACTGCACCAGGACAGACGTAAGGAGATGCGTTGACGGTTAGGATGAGAAGAAAGTCAAAAGCAATAGATGTGATGGGCCGTAGAGAGAGGAGAGGCGGCGAAAACAGAGTCGAACGTTAGAAGGAGACACCCCGCACCGGGGGGCGGGGCATCGTGGTCACGGTGGCAGCTGACCCACGCACGGCATAGCAGTGTGCGCAAGACAGGAACTAATACTTCTCCGGAAACTTGTGTATTGGAAAGCGCAAGCAGTACGCTTCCCAAATCACCCGCAGATCAGCGGGCAGCCGGCCACCAGGCAGCGCCCTTGGCTGAGACATCCTATCCGGCACCCGATACACAAACTCCTTCACCCGCGACACCCAGACAGTGGACGAGCACCACGGGATCGGAAGCACCCGGGCATCTCGATAAGGGCCCAACTCCGGACCCTCACAGGGCACGACCCCAGCAGACGGGACTAGGCAATCCCCAGACCGGAGCAAGGAAGGAGGGGATACAGCAGGGGATGCAGGCGTGGCACCGACCCCACCACCGGGCACAGGACCCGAGGACCCCCGGCGCACATCTTTCCGCAACATCACGACGAGGTCCCGATCATCAGGGACAACCCCCCTACTGCAGAGATCCAACAGCAGGAGACGCAGGAGGAGAGGCACAGGCAGCAACTTCGGAGTCCCTCACAGCACCATCATCCACGGCGGGGGGCGCCAGATCACCATACTCCCCCACCTCCTCCCAAGGCACACCACAAAGGGGAGACACACTCCGAGCCC
>WNGS01168111.1:15861-36808 GCA_020271785.1 Procambarus virginalis | reverse complement strand
CTATATACCTTCATCAGCAAGGTGATCAGTATCATATTATAATGGCAATTTGTTGGCTCCATCAGGACCTCTAAGTGATACTCATGTGCAAGAGTTAACAAATCGACCCTCTTAGCGTGACGTAAGGTCCCTATTTCATTTTCTGGATCTGCTTTGAAAGCTTGTAAGCGGAACATGGTGAAAATATAGCAAAACAAAGGAGACACGAATATAGTGAGAATATGGTGAATGTCAGAAACAGGAAACGTGGCAACTGATACCTATCCTGTGGGGAATTATTATAATTAAAGTTAATTCAAGATGGTAAATGAATAAGGTCGCAGGAAATCTTGTACCTGGTACTCACTCTGGGAGAATAAAGGCAAGAAAATCCTACTAATTAGTGAAAACTGGGTTTAAAATACAAGTGAAACACTAAATGGCTTCCAAATAAATGAGGTAGTCCAAAAAATGTAGTCATACCTTGCCAAGTCACTATAGAACATAAGCAATGGTACCCACTGAAATTGAATATGGTATTTACAGAATTAGCGAACTTTGTGCTCAAAAGAAAGAACGCCAATTCCCTACCTTTTGGTAAATACCATCAGTCTGACCGACGAGTAGGGGTGCGAGTGTCAACTGGTGACGAGAACTATCGGCGAGGTCCCAATTCGCCAATAATAGTTCGTGCTAGAGGATCTAAAGCCCTCTTTTTCCTCCTAGAGTCGGATTGCAGGACTTGGGTGCTATTGACCCGGAGACAGACCACAGTACCAGGGTACCTATGTGATAATCTGTCAAAAAGTGAGAAATATCTGGGGACAAAGATGTTAAACACGGAGGATAACACGGAAGGGGGAGACGACCAATTAAGAGTATGACTGCGGCCTACAGTCACCACGTAATCCAAAGTTGTCTCACTCTCACCATATGCTATTCCCGTAATGTACAATATACACAGCACCATATAAAATAAAGAATGATTAATGTAAATAATGGAAGCAAGGGAAATGAAAGCCAAGTATGCTTACCACAATTACCAATCCCTGAGTGAAGCTCCTTGGACAGACCCCCATTTATATGTGACGGTAACGAGTTGGAAATGGTGGTCGGCAGTCTTCCAACTAGCAGGTGTCAGTGCTGGGCCACATATAATATATAAAAAAAGAAAAGGAAAAAAAAGAGAAAAAAAAGAATGACTGCGTGATTGGTAACCTGTGGTAAGGTCAGAAACATAAAACACAATAATAAACGATGTAGTTTAATAACAATAAAAAACACAAATTGAAATAAATGCAAAATCTTGGCTTAATGGTAAAAAATGTCAAGTGGAAAAATAAGTAAACATGAAAATAGATTACGTTAATGGGGAGGAGAATTGACATACAAAGGTAAATAAAATATGAATGCTGGAATATATGCACTAACTATAAACCTCTATTTGACCACACAAGGTGAGTCACTTAGGTGTTCATAGTCTGAGAGCACACGATATTCTGGCTGGCAGAAACGCAAGGGACTCCAACAATAACTGGCGAGGACTTGTGATTGGCGAGGAACCGGAGTGGTGTGTTGGTTGGCGGCCAATGAGGAAGCTGGATGGCCGCAAGTCGCTAGTTAGGCAGTTGAAGGGTTCGGCGCGTCGACCAGGTGCAGCAGGTGCTGGAGTGGGGGGAGGAGGGAGTTGCTGGTACATGTGGCTATCTTAATATATACGTTTAGCCACTACAAAACGTATCTTGTATATTGATGAGGACGGGATGAGATACAGAAATAGCAGGCTAAATCTCTGATAAGAGATAATCGTCACAAAATATATATATATATATATATATATATATATATATATATATATATATATATATATATATATATATATATATATATATATATATATATTTATTGGTACCACCTCTGGTGCCAATGTGGGGACCCATAGCCTCGGAGAAGAAAATAAAACGTATTCAGAGGAGACCTTGTGGTTTCTCACTGAACACTAATATTTTCTTCTCCTACCACCCCCATTCTTTTGTATGTACACATATATATTTGCTTTATTTGAACTGTGTTACAAAAAAGGAGTTACATATAGGTTACAAAGATGGTTATCATAGGTTGTCGAGTTCCTCCAGCTCCTCAGATGGCGGGCAGGAACCCTGGATGCAGTGCGCATTTCCCCTCTGTATCGCCACGCTGAGGCGCTGGAAAAGAAAGCTGGCAGCTCTAGGGTCCCTTGTTGTTTCAATGAGCCTAGAACCCAGTTCCTTCAAAAAACTGGTAGCACTTTTACCCCAGGCGCCGAGTGTCTCAGAAGCAATGGGGACAAAATTGTAGTGGTGATCAAGTTCTCTATACTTACGGGATTTGGCTGCTTCCCTGTGGGTGGCAGCGCCACCTGGTTGTGCAACACTGAGGTCAATGTAGGTGTTAGCCAGGGTTGATACGCACGTGTAGTCCCATACCAACTGCTAGCCATTCTTCCAGGGGTTCACTGTGATACCATCCGGGCGACCAATAAGAGCATCAGAGTTACGGGGCGTTAGGTAACGAGGCTCTCTCTCGGCTGGGCATCCAGCTGTGGTGAGGCTCCTCTTGATGATGTCGTTAACTTCACTGTGCCTCGAGTGCCATCCTCCCGTGCTTTGGCAGAGTAGGCCATGGTGGCCGTACCTGTCAGCCACCACCTCGCCGCAAATACACCTATATCTGGTGTGGATTGGGGCAGCAAGGCGGAGGGCCACAGCAATTCGGAGGGCGTGTGGTGTGAGACGCGTGCCAGTTGCCGACATTGGGGTTGCTAACAGGAAATCCCCTGCATGAGGGGTTGCTACTGCTGTGAGGCGAGCAATGTCGTGCTGTGTTGATGCAGCACCCAGGCACTCTGCAGCAACTTTGTCTACAATGGGGCCATCCCAGCTGGATTGCCTGTGGGCTTTTGGGGATGGTGGTTGAGGTGATGGGCCTGCACGAGAGGCCCACTCTGTGGCACAGCGTGTAAAATTGCGATCATGTACACCTGCCAGCTGATGTAAGTGGGCAGGTAGAATTTCCTTCACAAGGTCGTCGGATGCTGATAAGGAGGACAGGACATTTTCAAATATATATATTTTTAATATATACAGGACATTTTCAAATATATATATATATATATATATATATATATATATATATATATATATATATATATATATATATATATATATATATATATATATATATATATATATATATATATATATATATATACTCAAGCAGGAGGAGCTGCCAATCACCGGGAAGCGGCCAAGTCACGTAAATACAGAGACGGTGAGCACCACTACAATTTTGTCCCCATTGCCTCAGAGACACTTGGTGCCTGGGGTAAAAGTGCTGCTAGCTTTTTGAAGGAGTTGGGGGTCTAAGCTAATCGAAACAACTAGAGACCCTAGGGCTGCCAGTTTTCTTTTTCAGCGCCTTAGTGTGGCAATCCAGAGAGGAAATGCTCACTGCATCCATGGTTCCTGCCCACCATCTGAGGAGCTTGAGGAGCTATTCAACTTGTGACAAGCAGCCTTGTACCCTGCATGTAATCAATATTGTAACTTTTTTTGTGTAATGACATTTTCAAATAAAATTAGATAAATATACACACATACCAAAAGAATAGGGGTGGTAGGAGAAGAAAATATCAAAGTGTTCAGTGAGGATCCACAAGGTCTTCTCTGAGTACTCTTTATTTTCTTCTCCGAGGCTAGTGGTCCCTACACTTGCACCAGAGGTGGTACTCCTTCTAGGTAAAAAAATAATAAAATATATATATATATATATATATATATATATATATATAATATATATATATATATATATATATATATATATATATACATTAGTATCTTTGACTATGTTGAGACTATTATTAATTTTCTTTCGTATATTTTCCATTCTAGGCAAATATCTTCGACCATCTAAAGGGTGAAGAAACACTAGATCACTTAATCTTTCCTCGCCATCCCTAAACCATCTGACAGTTTCATTAACCTTTCTAGTGAATATTTTACTGATGCTCAGGTAGAGTTTTTAAATCTTAGTATAAACTGCCATCTTTTCCCAGAGTTGGACAGTTTAAGTGATCTTCTTGATTTGCTCCTTATCTGTGAGAAAAATTGAGGTATTTTTACCTGTACAACAGCTTAAGCAGTAGTAGGTTTTGCTAGATTCTGCCTTTTCATTTCCATCTACGCCAACGTGACTTGGTATCCAATTTAGGGTGATTGACAGGCTTAGATTGCGTGCTTATTTTCTTATATGTAGGATTTCAGTGAAGGGTGTGGGGGCCACAGTTACAGTGAGATGGTGTGTTAGCTGGAGTTCCGATTTCGTCTTGATACAAATGATGGAATGTTTAGTGAGTGAATTGGTGCTAGTGAGGGAGCTATGTGGAGCTCTGAGGACAGAGTTGGAGTCCTTGCAGGTGGAGCTATGATGGCTGAAACAACGTCAAGAGGAAACAAAGAGGAGAGCACTATTAGAAAGTCTTCGCCTTAGAATGTCACACAGGAAAGGGTCTTAAGAAGTCTCTGGCAAGTCCGCGTACAGAATGCCCACATATGTGGGATTCTTCCAAGAAAGCTAGTTGGAAATGATTGGTTATCGAGGGCACTTGGTGTCAATTGCCGACTGGGCAAATATTGTTAATCAAATGCAGTATCATTCATTGATAACTGTGAACACTTCTATGGAAGGAATGACATGTATGCTCGGGATGGGGTGCATTTATCTAGAGCTGGGTTGTTGCTGTTGCCAATTCGTGTAAACCTGTGGTTGGAAGAGTTTGTTTAGGATTACACTATTAGTAAACAGTGGTATGGGAATGGATATGTAGAAATGAGGCAATAAAAGTATGTGTTGGTGGGGGGGGGCGGGGGGGGAAATGGCAAAATAAACAGGGAAGGAGAAGGGCCTCAAAATAACAGTACACTTAAGGTATATTACGCGAACAGTAGAAGTCTCAGAAACAAAAATAAAACATTTAAATGCTCTAGTCTGCACAGAAATAAATAGATATTATTGCACTTACAGAAACAAGTATGATGTAGAAAACAGAGAACTATTAGCTGAATATAAAATAAACGAATATAAACTATTTCACACAGATAGATATTAGACGAGGAGGGGGGAGTAGCCATACATGTTATGGAAAATTTGAAATGTAGTCTCAAAGAGGGAATCAAAACTGAGCCACACACAGAAACTATTTGGCTAGAATTAAACGAAAAGGTAAAAACTTATAATAGGTGTTACATACAGGCCACCAAACTTAGACAGCATGAAAGCAAAGCATCTATGGGATGAAATATCTAGTACATCTAGGTCAAACAGTAGTTGTTTCTTGGGAGACTAATTTTAGTGGAATAAACTGACTTAACAGAGCAGGGAATAATGAAGCAGAAGATTTTCCTGAATTAATTGACAATTGCTTTCTTATGCAACACATTAGAACCAAGGCTTGAAAATAATATTTTAGACTTAGTGTTAACTAACAGGGGAACGCAAATTATTGACATCGAAATAGGGAGTGAGCTAGAAAAAAGTGATCACAGAGATATTAGATTTCGCATAGAATGGAATAAATTTGTAGAAGGAAATCTGTTAAAGTGCCAGACTTTCGAAAAACTGATTTTAATGGCCTAAGAATTTTTTTTGGATGAAATATACTGGAAAATCCTAGGCATGGGGAGGCGTGGATCGGTCTTGGAGCAGACGTGAACCCAGCGATGGTTGATGTAAAAAAGGGATTTCGACGTGGATTCAAAATACAAATTATATAAAAAACATTATAAGCAAAGCACAGGAACGTAGTATATCATACAAATTGAATACATCGAATAATAAAGACCCGAAATGGATAACAAAGAATCTGAAGAACCTTATAGGTAGAAAGAGAGCTTGATACAAAAGGATTAAGAATGGTAAAGGAAGTTTAGAACAAGAATTCGGCCTACTTTTTATTAATGTTAAAAAATATATATGGAGGGCATAAAGAAACTATGAAGCTCGCAAAGCAGGACAAGCAAAGACAAAGATATAGCTGAAAAACAACACTAGGTGTCCTATTACTAATCCTTCGATAAATAATTCCCAGTATCTTATTTGCCTTATTACGAGCATTTATCCATTGTTTTTTTGGTTTTAAATTCTTACTAATCATAACTTCCAGATCTCTTTCGCCATCCGACTTCGCAATGTCAACACCATCTAGCTCGTATCTTGTAACTCTATCATCATTACCTAGCATCAAAACCTTACATTTGTCAGCATTAAATTGCATCTGCCAATCTTTTGACCATTTTAAACCCCGATTTAGATCGCCTTGAAATGATAGTGAGTCTTTTTTCGAGTATATTTCACTCCCGATTTTCGTATCATCGGCAAATTTACAAATATTGCAGCTCAAACCTGACTCTAAATAATGTATGTATATTTTGAATAACAGAGGTCCCAGAACAGAGCCTAGAGGTACTCCACTTTCAACATTTTCTCACTCAGACTTAACTCCATTTGTAATTACTCTTTGTTTCCTTTGGTATAGACATGCATTAATACAACTTAATATAACACCCCCAATACCGTGAGCCTCTAACTTTTTCATCAATCTTTCCTGTGGTATTGTGTCAAAAGCTTTCCTAAGGTCAAGGTACACAACATTACAAACCTAACCACTATCAACTGCCTCAACTATGCTGGTAAAAATAATAACAAATTTGGTAAACATGAACTGCCGTTAGTAAAACCATGGTGTGAATCATTTATTAATCTATATTTTTCAAGATGAAAAAGAATGGTATTTGCAATATCGATTCAAGCAACTTTCCCACAATAGACGTTAGGTTAATTGACCGATAGATTGACGAAAGTTATCTATCTCCTTTCTTGAAAATTGTTTCCACATTAGCAACCTTCCACGACTCTGGCACTCTGCCTGACTCTAATGACTTTTTAAATATGGTTGACAGTGGCTCGTAAAGCTCCTGTTTGCATTCTTTAAGCACCCTGGCAAACATTTTGTCTGGCCTTGGGGATTTGTTTCGCTTGAGTTTCTCAATTTGTTTAATAACATCATCCCTGGTAACTGCTAAACTAGTCAACCTGTTCTCTTCCCCACCAACACAAACTTGTCCGGCTAAAGGCTTAATGTTAAATTCCTCTTTAGTAAATTCAGAGATAAAATATTTAATTAATATATTACCCATTTCCTCGTCATTATCAGTAATCTGACCTGTCTCAGTTTTCAATAGAGCTATCCTTTCTCTAATCTTTGTTTGATATAACTGAAAAACTCTTTAGGATTTGTCGTTGCTTGTCCTGCTATGCGAACGTCATAGTTTTTTTGCCCTCCTTTTCTCTCTTTTTTTTACAATAGCATTTGGACAAGCAACCAGTTAGACGAATTCTTGTTCTAGACTGACTTCCTTATACTTAATTTTTTGTACCAGACTCTCTTTCTACCTATTAGTTTCTTCAGATCTTTTGTTATCCATTTCAGGTCATTATTATTCGATTTATTCCATTTGTCTGGCATACTACTTTCCTGTGCTTTGCTTAGAATATTTTTTTTATAGGTAATTTTTTGAATCCATATCAAAATCCCTTTTTACATCACCCATCGCTGGGATCACGTCACTTCTCTCTCCAAGACCGGCCTATCCCCCATTCCCAGGACTTTCTAATCAATTTCACCCAAAAAATATCTTAGGCCATTAAAATTAGCTTTTCAGAATTCTGGCACTTTAATTGAATTCTCTCTTATACATCTATTCCATTTTATGCTAAATCTGATTTCTTTGTGATCATTGTTCCCAAGCTCACTCCGTATTTCGATGTCATTAATTTGTGTCACCTTGTTATTTAACACAAAATCTAAAATATTAGTTCCCCGCGTTGGTTCCTTAATGTATTGCTTCAGGAAGCAATCGCCAATTAATTCTTGTAAATCTTCTGCTTCGTTATGTCCTATTCTGTTAAGCCAGTTAATTCCACGAAAATTCAAGTCACCCATGACGGTAATACTGTTTGACCAAGATGCTCTAGATATTTCATCCCATAGATGCTTTGCTTCCATTCTGTCTTAATTTGGTGACCTTCATATAACTCCTATTATAGGTTCTTTAGTTTTTTCGTTTAATTCTAACCAAAGAGTTTCCGTGTGTGGCTCAGTTTTGATTCCCTCTTTGAGACAACATTTCAAATTTTCCCAAACATATATTGCTACTCCCCCACCTCGTCTAATATATCGATCAGTATGAAACAGTTTTAATTCATTTATTTCATATTCAGCTAATAGTTCTCTATTTTCTATATTCATCCATGTTTCTGAAAGTATAATAATATTTATTGTTTCTGTGCCGACAAGAGCATTTAACTTGTTTAATTTGTTTATTAGACTCGTGCCGTTCGTGTAATATAACTTAAGTGTATTACTATTCTTATGTCCTTCTTCCCTGCTCCTTTTATCAATTATTTTCCCCTACCGAATGGTACTTTTATTGCCTCTTTTCCCATATCCATTCTGATACCATTATCAACTAATAGTTTCAACCCAAACAAACCCCTCCAACCACAGATTCCACCGAGATACCATCCCGAGCATACGTATCATTCCTTCCATAGAAGTGTTCACAGTTATCAATGAATGATACTGCATTTGATTTACAATGTTTTGTCAATTCGGTAATTGACACCAAGTACCCTCGACAACCATTCATTTCAAACTCCCTTTCCTGGAAGAATGCCACATATGATTGGGATTCCTCCCTTGCTCCTAATGGATTGTTATGCTGTCTTAAATCTCTATATCAGTGCCTCACTCCTAACTAATCCCACTTCATTTTCACCGGAACTGATACAAATAATCGGTTTCTTCCATTTCTTGCCATAATATCATTCATATTGTTTACAATATCCTCAATTCCAGCTCCAGGATAGCAAACTCTTAACCTGTTCCCACAACCTCTGGCACAAAAAGCTTTTTTCAAAAGCCTCACCTGGGAATCACCCACTACAAAAATCAATGACTGTACTCAATCAATGTACTCAATGACTGGGCAAGTACAACTCAAACCGAACGTGCAGGCATATACCTTGCCACTGAATTTTTAAATGACAAAGGCAGTGGACTTATATACTGTGACTCGCAGAGTGCACTCCTGGCATTGAACGCACATAGTAGTGACACCCAGAAAATAGTCAGTGATATTCGAATGAATGTTTTAGCTGCTAAAGAAAACAAATTTGAAATTAAATTCCTATGGATACCATCACATGTTGGCATCTCAAGGCATGACACTGTTGATATGCTTGCAAAGACAGCTTGTAGAAAACCAGTGGTAGAAATTGATATGAGTGTTTCATTAGCAGTGACAAAGAGAATACTTAAACAAATATCTAATGAAGATCTCACCGACCTAACAAATTCACAAAGACCTGAAAGTTGTAGCATTGAATATTATGATAGATATCGTGAGGAAACATTCACATATGGGACTAATAGAACAAGAACCCGGCAATGTGATGTTATAGTGGCCAGAATACGCCTGGGATATAGACGTATCTGGCAGCTTTCTCAAAACCCAAATGTCGAGTACACTATGTGTCAACTTTGTGAAACAGAAAACATGCACTCTCTTGAACATTATATTGTAGAATGTCCCATACTGGCTGACTTTCGCCCTCCTGGGCTAAGGTATGCTGAACTCTGTAACTACTATATGAGTACTGGAACACTTGATGATATATTGGACTTGTATCCAAGATTGACCATGTAATAGATTAATTATACAATGTATATGATGTAACTATATAACCTGAGCTTGTAAAAGCACCTTAATCACCTTCAGTGATTAAGTGCTTAATTGCACACTAGTTTCTTTATCAGCTATCTCGCCCTGTCAGAGTGAATGAGATAAATGTCTGTGAATGCATGTGTGTATATATATATATGTGTGTGTGTATGTATATGTATGGGTATAAAGTATATATGGAAGCTGATCAGAATTACATTTCACCTTTGTAAATGTACATTAATGACACTGTGTAGAAGACACATCGAACACTTTATGTAAGGCATACGTAAATCTGTGTATCTATGTATTTACGTATATAGGTTAGCTTAGCATTTTAAAAGCACCGACTCACCTTCAGTGGCTGATTGTTCAATAAACCCTTAAAATATATGTTTAACACATCTCTAACCCTGTCCAGGGAGGACAGAAGAAAATGTATATATGCTGGTTAGCGTTGTAAATGTGTGGCCATGTTTGTGGTAGAAAACAATAAAAAAAAAAATAAAAAAAAAAAAAAAAAAAAAAATTCTTTAGCTACTTCCTTTACCGGCGCTCCCTTCGTTACCTTGTCCCTCGGGTGAACTGCAGTCTCCCAACACCACTCGTCTTCCAGCACGGCGGTTGAGTTGGAGGTCTTTGGGATAGCTGAAGGCGGCCTTGTCAGAGTCTTCTTACGTCCTCCTCCTGTGCAACACTCCATGACGAAGACTCCTTAATGCTGCTCTCCTCCTCTTCTTTCTCTTGAGGGTAGACACGTTGTTTCATCGGCCTTAGTTCTTCCTGTAGAGAATCCAGCTCTGTCCTCAGAGTTCCTCACTACATCTTCCATTATTATGATGAGAGCACAGTCGGAGCTCCAGGTGACACACGCCGTCACTGTGTTGTCTGCGCCTGACTGCGTGACTGAGGTGTGTGCAGAGATGGATGTGCAGATGGATGGATAGGAAGAGATATAGATCGATAGAGGGACAGACATATAGATAGAGTGACAGATAGATGATTGATCAATGGAGAGATGATGGACTGAGAGATGATAGATAGATAGACATAAGTTCCATCTGCTCATCCATAGGTAGATAAACAGATGGATGGATTGATGGATAGAGAGTTGATTGAATAGATTGACAGATAGAAGATTTGGGTTTATTAGGGGAGAGGAAAGGGGAGACACGTCGTTAGGACGGGAAGAACGAATGAGAGGGTGATGGGAGAGGAGGGTAAAAGAGAAGAAGAAAGAGGGAAGCAAGAGAAGAGAGTTGGGAGAGGTGAGAGAGCAGGAGGAGAAATTGATAGAGTGTAGAGCAAAAGTATCTTGATCACTTTGCCTGAAAATTAATATACCTAAATGAGAATCTCTTTCCAGAGTTGCTGCTCCAAAGAGAAGCTAATTGGATCAAAGTGTGTCACAAGGTCTTAATGGCGTCAAGTAATCCTTAAAAGGCATTGATAGGATTGAACTTATTTCCAAAGCGTCAATAATAGAGTCAGGGATCACGCCAAAGGAACTTCAATACTGTAGTGTTTGCTTGTGAAGAAGCGCACATAGAGTATTTGTTCCGGGTTCAGTAATATCCTTAATTGGAGAATAGTGACAAATCTCTGAGGGATGAAGAAGTCTTCTTGATCACGCCCTTCGGTGAGCTTATTGTCTACGTTCCTCAACGTATTCCTGTAGTTACGATGCCCCTGAGTCCTCGACCGAGGCGTCTCATACGACGTGAGACGTAAACCTTAACTTGAACAAGGGGAAAGGTTCAGTATTATTACAGTATAAGGTATTAAGACTTGTGACTGAATTACGAAGACTGAGCAAGGAACACCGACTACAGGATCTCAGTCTCACACTCACAACATGAGAGGAGATACAACAGGAGCATACAGGAGAGATACAACAGGAGCATACAGGAGAGATACATGAGGAGAGTACAGGAGAGATACAAGAGGAGAGTACAGGAGAGATACAAGAGGAGAGTACAGGAGAGATACAAGAGGAGAGTACAGGAGAGATACAAGAGGAGAGTACAGGAGAGATACAAGAGGAGAGTACAGGAGAGATACAAGAGGAGAGTACAGGAGAGTACAGGAGAGATACAAGAGGAGAGTACAGGAGAGATACAAGAGGAGAGTACAGGAGAGATACAAGAGGAGAGTACAGGAGAGATACAAGAGGAGAGTACAGGAGAGATACAAGAGGAGAGTACAGGAGAGTACAGGAGAGATACAAGAGGAGAGTACAGGAGAGATACAAGAGGAGAGTACAGGAGAGATACAAGAGGAGAGTACAGGAGAGATACAAGAGGAGAGTACAGGAGAGATACAAGAGGAGAGTACAGGAGAGTACAGGAGAGATACAAGAGGAGAGTACAGGAGAGATACAAGAGGAGAGTACAGGAGAGATACAAGAGGAGAGTACAGGAGAGATACAAGAGGAGAGTACAGGAGAGATACAAGAGGAGAGTACAGGAGAGATACAAGAGGAGAGTACAGGAGAGATACAAGAGGAGAGTACAGGAGAGATACAAGAGGAGAGTACAGGAGAGATACAAGAGGAGAGTACAGGAGAAATACAAGAGGAGAGTACAGGAGAGATACAAGAGGAGAGTACAGGAGAGATACAACAGGAGCGCCCAGAAGAGATACAACCCCTTCTTTTGTTCAATGGTCAATCATGCAATTTCCCATCAGGTCTGTTTAACAGACACAATGTTGCATAGGGAGAGGATTATCCTTCAGATGCTCTCAATAAAATGAGGAATGCTTGGAGAATTGATTACGGGCTTACCATAGCCCGTGCTACATAGACATTTCGTTTTGAGTAACTAAATCTAAAACAACAACAACATCAACGGAGAAGTGCAGCTGAGGCTTCAAGAAAAACACGGGATAGATTTGCTCACGATTATGACAGAAATGTACGACCTCTGGAATTGAAGGAAGGCACCCCTGTCTTGAGAGTGAATGAAGCTGCACCCGCCAATCAGAGTAGGAAACTAGCTCCTAGAAGGCGGGGGCTGTACAGAGTGATTAAGAGAGCAGAGAGCAGGCCCTGTAAATTTTGCCATAATAGGAGTATTTGAGGATTAAGTGGAAAGAACTGTCCATATCAATAGTTGAAGATTTATCATGGTAGCAGTAATATTGGTCATGCTACTTAGTATTATTAAGAATTCATTAGATTTTCCTGTAGAAGCAATGATGTGGATTTATTAACTGTGCTTGACTCCGGTAGCAGACTTTCACCTTGCTCTGGGGATATTCCATGCTATATCCATGCGAGTTATATCCCTGCTTCCGCCATGTGGTTATCTGTCTTTTCCCAGGTCTGTTTTGTACTGCTGCCCAGTTGTTCCAGCCACACGTGCAACCGTGATCAACAATACGATTGGGAGGACTATCCTGTCTGTGAAGATCGAGGGGTGGGGGGGGAGGAGGAGGTACGTTACACAAAATCCTCCCCCACTAGACCCAGTAACTCGTCAATTGGTTATGTATGGTGAGTGACGTTACACCAGTCACTCGACCGTCACCTCATGTCACTAACGAGGTTGTCTTGGCTCAGTATGTTGTCTACAATGAAGCAGTCACCGGATGTCAACGTTCTACACCATCGTGGGTGGTTGTCTCGACGTCACCACCACCCACCAGCTGCGTCGTCAAGACTGCAAGCAGACTGAAAGTAAATGTAGAGATCGGGGTGGGAGCCAGCATGTAGCAGTACTAATTATTATCGTCGTTGGAACCATGGTTATGTCGTCTATTGTAACACAAGCGGAACGAGGCGGACACTAGATGAACGACGCGGGCTCCCTACAGAGTACGGTTGACTCGCCATAGAAGGAGGCCACAGCCTCCCTTGGCCCAAGATCAACTGTACAAGGGTGTGGGAGTATGTCTCCCAAGATTCTCCCACAGCTGACTTGAATAGCTCATTGCAGTGCACAGTGCACTGATCTTCGTGCACAAAGCCTATCTCTCTTAAACCTGGATAGTGGCCTGGCATGTTGGGTATCTCCAGAATGCCCACTTAACCAGGAACACTTTCATAATACGGAGGCCGCCGTATGTCCAGGCATGAAGTAGATACAGGGAGTTAAGCATACTTGCCACCAAAGGGTCAATGAGTACATGGCCTGGAGGAGAGTGTGAGAGAGGGGAGGCGCCAGCAGCATCTGACCTCTGGGGTCAACCTCAACCGGCGCATGGAGAATAACAGCTATGACGTGTTCATGACATCACTCCTGCTACTGCTCATCGAACGAGCTAATATGATTGGTTCCCGCTCATTTGCTGCAATGCTATTGGTCAAATTGTAACTCTTTTGTGTGTGCCCACGAGACGCCTCGAGCTTCAGGCAAAATCATTCTTGTGAGGGATCTCTTGCAAAGAGGACGTGTAGCTGTTCTGTCTATCGGCCAATAGACTGAACAACCGTCTATTCCTCACCGTCAAGTTAACTCAGCGTCTTTGCGATATACCACACTCGCCCAGAATCACGAGTGAGTATATTGTTCAGAAGCCTAAAGTGACAAATCTCCAGAGCGAAACAGACTGGTATCAGGTAACCCCTGGTGACAAAGATCGTTGTGAGTGACTTTGAGTGAACTAAGGTAGTGCCGCCGCCTAAATAACCTGTGTGTGACTTTGCCACAAGTGTACCTGCATGGTATACCACAGCCGCCACTCGTCCCGAGCGTGTACTTCTGTACCTCTGTACCTCAGTACCTCAGTACCTCGAGCGCCCGCCGCCGCGCTCACTCCTACGTGACGTCACCACCTTACGCACCGCCAGTGTGTGCGCGTGTGTCTGTCTGTTAAGCATACAGCACGCCCTACTCACGAAATCATCTCAAGATACTGCGAGTACCCTCCGTGTCTACGAGTGAAACCAGCTGTCAGGCCACCTACGAGTGCTTGGATAAACGTGTCTGAGTGAGTGAGTAAGGAAAGGTACCTTATCTGTAAGTACAAGATCTTGTCATTGTTTATTGTGTCTGTGTTGATCTGAGGGATCAACCACAGTTCTCACCTTATACCTGTCGCAGGTTATAGGTGAATCGACGGTGAATGCGTATTTATCTGTGTGGTATCACTGCATTTCACTCGTCTGTGAATGTGAGCTTTACATACACCACACACTTAGTTATTGTTTGATTATTATTGTGCATGTTATTGCCTGTCCCATTGACAGGGCCATTGTGTTTATTGCATATCATCATTACCGAGTATCCGGTTGGAACTCTTGTGATCCCTTTGCATACCGGCAGTTAGGTTGCCGTGTAAATGATTGGCTGTCAACTGTGTTAAGTTAGGTGTTTCTCCACGAGTGGATACGAGTCGATTAGCCAGACGTCAAGAGTCTCGCTAATGCAACCATAGCTTTGTTGACGCCAATCTAATGTAAATCAAGCACCCTGTGTATTAGTGGTTAAGTTAGTAAATAAACTACTGTTAAGCTTTATGCGGTGTTTCCATTGAACCACGTCTGAATACTGCCAATATTACTCAAGCCTTCAGCTCTAAGTGTCTTCAACACCGAGTTGCCTATTATTCACTAAACTATAAATGTGATGAGGACCCTAGGAGTCCCTTAAAGTGTTAAATCATTGAGGAGATTCCAACGATCAACGTGGAGCGGGACCAGGTGAGGCTAGTCTGAGAAGAGACCCTCAAGGACTCTAACTCGACCATGCTCCCAGGCCCTGTACGGTTGCTCTCGTATTTTCTATTCTGCTAATTCCGACAGTTTCGTGAAGCGTCTGCCACATGTACATTGGCGACGTCCGCATTGCAGTCGTGACAGCAAAAAAGAAAACACCCCACAAAGGGTATACACGAATGGTGTCTACGGTCTAGTAGTCTGGTGTCATCAAGAAGCGCCTGAGATGAAGTGAACCATGGTGACTGAAGATTGGGAGCCACTTGTTTTGCCAAAACGCCACCCACCTCAACGCCCCTCTGAAGATACTTTTGCCACGTGACATCGTTGTGCGTTTAAGTCCTGCACTACTGTGGTTTAGCTGCGGTTTCAGTCTCGTCTATCGAGACTGTTTTTTGGCCTACGAGGTGAGTAATGAGTCACGTCTCTTTAGTGACAGGTGGCAGTCAGTCACGAGTTGTCACTCGTCGCTAAAGCACTCAGTTCTCGGACACTGTTGTCCTTCAGCAGAAACTGGAATGGAGTAGAAGAGGACCAGGATTCTATACAATCAACAATTCATGGTCATTGGAACTACAATCGTCAGTCACCTAACACTATCATCGAATTTTTTTTGGTTCAAGAACAATTGTGGGAAAATATTGTTAAATGTTGAAACCAAGGAAATTCTGGGGGAAGGAAATATAGAACATTTTTAAAATATAACTGTTTACCGGGAAGTATTTGCACCCTGCCTAGAACAAGAGGATCTAGATTTTTTTTGTTATTTTTTTGTTCTGGGTTTTGAGAGCAAGAGGGGCGGACCAAATAAACATTGACACTCTTACTTGATAGAGTGCGAACAATTTATTGCTGTATATTCACCTAAGAACCGTGATATAGTATTGATTAATAAATATAATATTGTGTTTTATTGTTAAATTGGAAAGAATGTCATGTGGACATTGATATGGAATAAAGGTGTTGAGTGGAACACATGGATGAACGTTGAGGAGTTCAATGTTCCTCTCATTAAAGACTGAAATTTATGTTTATGCAATTGAATTTGTTATGTTTCGTGTTCTAGATGGTAACACGGGGTTGACAGAGGTGCTAATGATTTTTAGCTAGATTCTTGATAGAGATAGTGATATTGAATATAGTTATATAAAGTCAGTTATAGGATGTTTGTTTTCAGACATTAAAAAGATTGCTGAACTGGCACCTGACAGTCAGGATGTGGATAATTGGGACAGCATTTTGATTTTTTGATTTTTATGTGGATTGTTGATAATTATTGTTGATGCAATCTGCTGAGTGTAAGGATTGTTAGATAGGGTAGCTTTTTAATTTTTTTGGAGGCATTGGTTCAAATTGTTAGTTATAAAGTAAAGGATTGGGATAAGAAGCTTTATGTTAAATAGATTAACACAAGGTTTCTTAAATACTTGAGCGAGGAGGTTGTAACAGTCTAAACTATTTTAGAATGCTAAAGCATTTACTAAAATGTGGGATACGCCTTCGATGAAAAGCATGCAGGAAAATAATACTTTTGACCCGGGTTCCAGAAAGGTCTTCACAAGGGGATTAAGGGTTTAGAGACAGGGCAAGGTCGCCAGATACAATTGTGATAGTCTACTACTAACTCTCCAGCTGGCTGGTGCCTGACAGCTGAGTTGACAGTGCTTCGGATTCGCAGTCCTGAGGTTCCGGGTTCAATCCCCGGTGAAGGCGGAGACAAGGTACTTGTGAGTTAGGCAGTTTCTACGGGCTGCTTCCTGGGGGTGTGTAACAAAAACGAGGTCTGGTCGAGGACCAGGCCGCGAGGACGCTCAGCCCCGAAATCATCTCAAACTGACCCATGAACCATTTTCATTCAGAAAAAAGTTATCACCCTCCCTGTAGTAATTTATAAAGGAATAGTAAAGAGTTATAACAAAAAGTATGTGGAGTACCGGCCGGATACATACATAGTATTGGTACACAGAGCTGGCGGTGCGGCGAGTAATCTTAGAGCAGCGGGACGTCACCCTCGTCACCCTCCTTTGTGCTTAATCTTTAAAAGTAGAATTATTTTTGAAATACTCAATAATAAAGAATAATCAACCTTGCTTAAGTACTTATGGTAAATTAACGTCATTTTAGAGTAAAGATTCAACTCTCCTTTAGTCAACGAGGGCAGATGGCGCATTTAGAATATGCGCCATTCAGTGCACAGAAAATAAGTCCCACCTTGGTTTAATTCAGTAAATTATGGTAATATTCGATATTGGGTTCAATAATCAACTCTCCCCAAGTATCTAGATAATATTCCAAATGTTTTAGAATAATAATTAAGTCACCTTCAATGACCAATACTTGATTAAGTTATTAATCATCTGTGAAGATGAGGTATGGCAACTAAGCTAAGGTCAGCCACACAGCTTGGAGGTCAGAGAGTAAGGCAGTGTGGCGGTGAACATCGTAGAGTCAAGACCCTCACTGAGAAGCAGGCATTCCAACTAGCCTGGATTGGTTTATGGTAAGTCTATGAGTTCTAGTACTAGTAGGTTGATAAATCTTGCTCATTTGCCTCAGATAGGAAAGTGTTCAGTCAGGGAGTGTTCATTCTTTGTAAAAGATTTATCTTTTATTTGAATTAAACTTGTGATTCAATTAATTTGTGTTTAGTGAGTTTCCCTCCATTCTATAATCTTTTATTGTGTTCAAGATTCTATGCTTTGTGTTAAGCGCCTATGCAGTCCTGCACGCAACCTCAATTATCTAATACCTTATATAACCCCTTTGTGTATTGATTTAAACCACACTTAACGTAAATTCATCCCTCCTATTCACAATTGAGGATCCACATTCGAGGGATTTATGTCTAATTGACGGTTTCCTGCTTCACCGTCAAATGGGGGAATTATTCAATGAGTTTAGGAAGTCAGGTGGTGGCGGCCGTCTCTCAGAGTCTACAGAGTAGCAGAGAAGGTCCAGTGTCCTCGTGTCCTGATATCTAGGCGGTCAAATCCTTTAGGTTCGGGGAGCTGTACTGAAGGCTACCTTAAGAACTTTGGGAAATAAGAACAACTAATTAACGACCAGCATTTAATCACTTTAAGTGAGGTTAAAAGCTGGCCCCCGTTACAATACAACAGGAGCATACAGGAGAGATACAACAGGAGAGTTCAGGAGAGATACAACAAGAGCGTACAGGAGAAGGGATGCAACAGATGATTAGATCAGTACATAATTTCTCAGCAAAGGATTGGTCACATCTCATGCGAATAAGTATATTTTAACATATATTATAATCCATATTTAAGAGTAACACAGACTTGCGAAAGCATTAATAATACCATTATTACTAATATATGAGTAACGAACTCATATGCCTTACAAGGTACGAGTGTCACCTCACTTAGTCTGGTGTACAAACTCATAATGGGTATGCGTATTTTGTCACTTGAAAATAAATGGTAACATAAATTCACCATTTACACACACACACACACACAAACACACACACACACACACCCACACACACACACACCACACACACACACACACCAACACACACACACACACACCACACCACCACACACACACAACACACACACACACACACCACTTGATAAATTGGAATCAAGGTAGATAAATAAAATAATTGGAATCAAGGAATAAATTGGATAAATAAATAATTGGAATCAAGGAATAATTGGATAAATAAATAATTGGAATCAAGGATAAATTGGAATCAAGGAACCCCATGGAGGGGACGAAACGTGGGGACAAAATTAGTAGATGTTATAGACAGGAATTTCCTAACACAGCATGTGAAGGAAACACAAGGGAAAAGGAGGAGAATGCACCGAGCCTATTAGACCTGATTTTCACCCAGAACGTAGAAGATATCGAGAATTTGGAGCATGAAATACCTCTAGGGGCCAGTGACCATTGTGTCCTGTGTCTTGACTACATGATGGAATTCAAACTTGTGACCATGGGACAAGAGATCTGGGAAAGGAGAGTGACTACAGGAAAGGGACTATAGGAGGATAAGGGACTATCTGGGAGAAGTGCAGTGGGAGGAAGAAATTAGAGGAAAAAAACAGTCCAAGATATGATGGACCTAGTCATACAGAAATGCCAAGAGGCCGAAGAGGAGATTTATACCAAGAGTAAAGGGAAAAAATAAGAAGGAATATAATAACCCATGGTTTAATAGACAGTGTCAGGAAGCAAAAATGGCCAGCAGGCGGGAGTGGAGGAAATACAGAAGACAAAGGACAGAGGACAACAGGATCAGATGCAACAGAGCTAGGAACGATTACATTACATCAGACGGACATCGGAAAGGGACTATGAGAACGATATTGCAATCAAAGCGAAAAACAACCTAAGCTACTACACAGTCATATAAGAAGAAAAATGTCGTTGAACGACCAAGTGACAAGACTAAGGAAGGCAGAGGGGACATATACTGAAAGTGACAAGGAATCTGTGAGGCACTGAATGCCAGTTTCCATGGAGTGTTCACTACCGAGCCCGAGCAGCTCCCATTGTTGGAAGGGGTTACCCTAGATGAAAGACTATCAGATATAGAGGTGACAGTAGAGGAGGTAATGAAACAGTTGACAACTCTAGATGCATCTAAAGCAGTAGGACCAGACAAAGTAACACCGTGGATACTAAAAAAGCAGTGCAGGCCCTCAGCGTGCCTCTGGCAATGATCTTAATGAGTCACTTATGTCGGGAGAATTGCCCATTGCTGGAAGAAGGCAAATGTCGTGCCGATCTTCAAGAAAGGCGATAGGGAGGAGGCACTTAACTATAGCCTGTATCACTCACAAGCATCCCCTGTAAAATACTGGAAAGAATAATTAGGCTACGACTGGTGCACACCGGAGAACTAGGTTTGTGAACAAGCATCAACATGGGTTCTGGACAGGGAAATCGTGCCTAATATCCTTCTGGAATTCTATGATAAAATAACGAGGATAAGACAGGACAAGATGGTTGGGCAGACTGCATATTTCTGGACTGCCAAAAGCCTTTGATACAGTACCGCAACATGAGACTGCTATTCAAACTCGAGAGGCAGGCGGGGGTAGGGGAAAGGTCCTAGCATGGATAAGGAACTACCTAACAGGAGGAGCCAAAGAGTTACGGTAAGGGGCGAGAAGTCGGACTGGCGAACAGTAACAAGTGGAGTACCACAAGGATCGGTGCTGGGACCAATTCTATTTCTTGTATATGTTAACGACATGTTTACGGGTGTAGAGTCCTACATGTCGATGTTTGCGGTTTTAGTGTCAGAGTGGTTGACAAAACGGAATGCATTAGGAGCGATGTGGTGGAGGCTGACTCCATACACAGTTTCAAGTGTAGATATGATAGAGCCCAATAGGCTCAGGAAACTGTACACCTGTTGGTTGACGGTTGAGAGGCGGGACCAAAGAGCCAGAGCTCAACCCCCGCAAGCACACTAGGTGAGTACACACACACACACACACACACAAACACACAC
>WNGS01168110.1:9723-23399 GCA_020271785.1 Procambarus virginalis | reverse complement strand
TGGTGGTGGGCATTCAGGTCCCCCGCGATGATGGTAGGGAGGTTCCTATCGAGCAGCTTGTTCAGAGGGATGGAGGGGAGGTAGGCCAGTCTAGGTGGTAGATATGCGGTGCAGACGAGAGGGGCCGTGTGAAGTGGTGAGTTCTATTGCCAGAAAGTGGTCATCTTCTATGAGGATGGGGCGGTAAGAGAGCCCCCTTCTTATTAGTATTGCCACCCCACTGTACATCCCCTGTTGATTTCCTGGTGGAATATCCCCAGATGGAGATGTGCTGGTCCTGTCTAACCGCTGTTTCATTAAGTAAGATAACATCTGGGTTAAGTCTGGCTACCTCCAGAGTGAGGAGGTATCTATTATTGAAGTAATGTTTGATGTTCACCTGAAGGATTGTGATCCCCATTATTGGTTATGAGACGTATGTTTGTTTGGCTCGAGCGCCAGTGTTATTAAGTTCGGTTTGGTTACTACTATTTGTTGAGGTGGGGGTAAATTTCCTGAGCCAGGGATCTTGTTCCCGGTTCCTGCAGGGGATTGGTGGGGATTCCTGCACGTTGCAGTGCCGATGTGGGGTCTTCGGAGTCACTGCTGTTTATGATATCCACATCAGTGGTGCTAGAGTCGCTCGCTGAAGGAGGATTGGGGGGCTGCTTGCCCTTTCCCTGAGCTCAGGGATGAGCTTTGGCTGTGAGAGTCGGGCCTGACTCTCTTGTAAGGGCGATTTGTGGAACTGCGTTGTGCAATGCGCCTAGTGTGTCTAGGGTTCCTTATGGCAAGGGACTTTGTAATGGCTTGGAGCATAAACCCGTTTGAGAATGCTGGAGGGATGGAGGACTTGGGTGTTTGCCAGATTGCAGAGGTGGAGGGGCCGGTAAAGATCTGGGAGTTTGGAGTCTCCTGGGCGTTGGTAGAGGCCTGGGGGCGGGGGTACTAGGGTTGGGGTTGCTGGGTTGTGCTTGTGCCTGACCAGCAGTTGTTGTGGTGTTAGGAGACAGGTATGCAAGCGAGTCCGGGGACATGTGGACAGGAGGCAGGCCACTGTCCTTCCTTAGAGAGTTCCAGAAACCTAGGAGCTTCAACAATACCGTGTTCTACAGATAGATTTTCGTTTCCTGTTTCATCGTTCTGTGTGCTTGCAAATAACGCACTCGCGTACGCCCTTGGCTTTATTACTTGTAGGTGGTATGTAGCCAAGCTTGTAAAGCATAAGGTAGTATTGAAACGATTATAGGAAAAGCTCAATTTGTAAGGTAGTCTTGAAAAGATCGCTTTGTAAGGTCCCACACAGGAAGAGATCCAGCTAGCATCAAAGAGTGTCCATCAGTCAGGAAGAGATTTAGCTAGCCTCAAAGAGTGTCCATCAGTCAGGAAGAGATTTAGCTAGCCTCAAAGAGTGTCCATCAGTCAGGAAGAGATTCAGGTATTCTTGAAAATATCTATGGACAACACCACCATGGAAGCCGCTAACACTGTTCATCTATGCTACTTGTATCAGATGCATCATCACTGAACGCAGAAAACGATTCATCTATGTATCATCTATATAAATTGGAGATGGCAAGGGTGGGGCTCAGAGCTACACCTGAATACGCTCGCTGTATCCTCCTCATAGGTGTATCATAGGTGCTGTATCACTGGCATCCGACCGTTGTGTTAAGCCCTTATTGTGCCTAGCTTCACCAATGTTATGACCCTTATGTTCTTCAAACAATAGGGTCTGAATTGCACCGACTGAGCGCAGTCTTTCAACACCGTGTCGGACAGGTGTTTGAGAGCCAGAGGCACGTGTGCCACAAATGGTTGCTCACGCAGTACTAACCCAGCCAGCAGCCCTAGTCTTTCATATTCGTTATAGCAAAAGGTTCGTTCAGTGTTTGTTGGGTAGGCTGCTCCATTATGACAATCTTTCTTTGTTTCAAATCTGCTCCATTTGTTTTGTATTTGTCACTTCCGTCTCTATAATGGAGCAGCCTACCCGACAAACACTGAACGAACCTTTATGGCATTTGTTCATTTTTCAAATTGTTTCAACAGTTCTTTTATTTTTCGTTTTTTTTTATTTAAGAAACATAAAGCAGCCGACCTGTAGACCACCGAACAAACCTTTTTGACATTTGTACTGGTTTTCGAAATTCTTCATTTTTTATTATTTACGTTTTTTGTATGTAAGAAACATGGAGCAGCCTACCTGCCGACCACCAAACGAACCTTTCCACAATAAGACAAATGAAAAATAAATATTGAACACATTTGAAGAAATGAAAATATCATAATTGTTTATTGAGTGTATATGTAAGGTAGGCTGCGCCATTATTGAGACGTAAATGAGAAATACAAAACAAATGGAACACATTTGAAACAAAGAAAAATAGTTATAATGGAGCAGCCTACCTGCCGAACACCGAACGAACCTTTTTGACATTTGTTGTATATCAGAGATTTCATTTCTTTTTTCTTACAAAAACACACACCGATCATGCAGAATGCTTTGTAACATCTTAGCAGTCACCAATTTATATCCCAGCATCATTAGCATCTTTAAACAAGAACAACATAATTTATGTGCATCGTCGGAGGCGTCTAAGAATGTGCAAGAAGCAGCGAGACCCCACCATGTGGTGTTGACGTTACAAAAACCAGCGTTCGTCATACGGGACGATTTCACACCGATCGGGCCGTTCGTTACCCAAAATGTTCGTCTTTTGGGGCGATCGTTATGCAAGGTACCACTATATTACACTAATAGTAGAAGTCTAAGAAATAAAATTAACGAATTAAATGCTCTTGTCTGCACAGAAAAAATAGATATTATTGCACTTACCGAAACGTGGATGAATGTAGAAAATAGAGAACTATTAGCCGAATATCAAGTAAATGGATTTAAACTATTTCACACAGATCGATATATTAGACGAGGAGGGGGAGTAGCCATATATGTTAGGGACAATTTGAAATGTAGTCTCAAAGAGGGAATCAAAACTGAGCCACACACAGAAACTATTTGGATAGAATTAAACGAAAAAGCAAATAATATTATAATAGGAGTTATATATAGGCCACCAAATTTAGACAGAATGGAAGCGAAGCATCTATGGGATGAAATATCTAGAGCATCTAGATCTAACAGTATTTATGTCATGGGTGACTTTAATTTTAGTGGAATAAACTGGTTGAACAAAACTGGGAATAGTGAAGCAGAAGATTTTCAATAATTAATTGACGATTGCTTTCTTATGCAACACATTAAGGAACCAACACGGGAAAATAATATTTTAGATTTAGTGTTAACTGGGAAACACAAATTAATGACATCAAAATAGGGAGTGAGCTGGGGAACAGTGATCACAAAGAAATCAGATTTAGCATAGATCTGCTAAATAAATAGATTTAGAATAGACCTGTAGGAGAAAATTCTGTTAAAGTGCCAGATTTTTGAAAAGCTGATTTTAATGGCCTCAGAAATTTTTTGGGTCAAATAGATTGGAAAGTCTTGGGTATGAAGTGTGGGCCGGTCTTGGAGCGAGACATGAACCCAGCGATAGGTGACGTAAAAGGGGATTTTGATGTGGATTCAATATATAACTTATTTAAGAATATTCTAAACAAAGCACAGGAACGTAGTTTACCATACAAATTGAATAGATCGAATACTAATGACCCAAAGTGGATAACAAAAATTTGAAGAACCTTAAAGGTAAAAAGAGAGCTTGGTACAAAAGGATTAAAAATGGGGAGGTCACTTTAGAACAGGAATTCGTACAACTGGTTAGAAATGTTAAAAAAGAGATAAGGAAAGCAAAAAGAAACTATGAAGTTCGCATAGCAGGGCAAGCAAAGACAAATCCTAAAGGGTTTTTTCATTTACATCGAACTAAGACTAGGGAAAGGATAGGTCCATTAAAAACTGAGACAGGTCAAATAACGGATAATGACAAGGAGATGAGTAGTATTTTTAACAAATATTTTATATCTGTATTTACTAAAGAAGAACTTAACAATATGCCTTCAGCCGAACAAAATCTATGTGGGTGGGGACGAGGACAGGTTGATTAGTTTAGCAGTTACCAGGGAGGATGTAATTAAACAATTAGTAAAACTAAAACCAAACAGATCCCCAGGGCCGGATGAAGTGTTTGCCAGGGTGCTTAAAGAATGCAAAGAGGAGCTTTCCGAGCCACTGTCTACCATATTTAACAAATCAATAGAGTTAGGCAGAGTACCAGAGTCATGGAAGGTAGCTAATGTGGTACCAATTTTTAAGAAAGGAGATAGATCACTTGCATCAAACTATCGGCCAATTAGCCTAACGTCTATTGTGGGAAAGTTACTTGAATTGATAATTGCAAATACAATTCATCTTCATCTTGAAAAACATAAATTAATAAATGAGTCGCAACATGGTTTTACAAATGGTCGTTCATGTTTAACAAATTTGCTATCTTTTTATTCCAGCATAGTTCAGGCAGTTGATAGTGGTAAGGATTGTGATGTTGTGTACCTTGACTTTGGCAAAGCTTTTGATACAGTGCCACATGAAAGACTAAATAAAAAAATAGAGGCTCATGGTATTGGGGGTGCTATATTAAGTTGGATTAGGGCATGGCTATTCCAAAGGAAACAGAGAGTTAGTATAAATGGGGTTAAGTCAGAGTGGGATAATGTTAGTGGAGTGCCTCAAGGCTCTGTCCTGGGACCTCTGTTGTTTATAATATATATAAATGATTTAGATTCAGGTTTGAGTAGCAACATTTGCAAATTTGCAGATGATACAAAAATCGGTAGGGAAATTAACATGAAAGAAAACTCGCTATCACTTCAAGTTGATCTAAATAGGGTTTTGAAATGGTCAAAAGACTGGCAGATGCAGTTTAATGCTAATAAATGTAAAGTTTTGAGGCTAGGTAATGATGATAGAGTTACAAGATATGAGCTAGATGGTGTTGAGATTGCGAAGTCGGAATGCGAAAGGGATCTGGGAGTTATGATTAGTAAGAATTTAAAACAAAAGGATCAATGCATGAATGTTCGTAATAAGGCAAATAGGACACTCGGATTTATTAATCGAAGCGTTAGTAACAAGACATGTGGTGTGGTTCTTCAGCTATATCTTGCTCTGGTTAGGCCCCATTTAGATTATGCAGTTCAGTTTTGGTCACCGTACTATAGAATGGTTATAAATTCACTTGAACGTGTCCAGCGTAGGATGACAAAGTTAATTCCCCAAATTAGAAATCTTTCATATGAAGAAAGATTAACAAAGCTTAAATTGCATTCACTGGAAAGGCAAAGAGTTAGGGGTGACGTGATAGAGGTTTACAAGTGGATGAATGGACATAACAAAGGGGATATTAAGAGGGTATTAAAAGTATCAACACAAGACAGAACATGAAACAATGGGTATAAATTGGATAAGTTTAGATTTAGGAAAGACTTGGGTAAATACTGGTTCGGTAACAGGTTTGTGGAACCAATTACCGCGTAACGTGGTGGAGGTGGGATCCCTCGATTGTTTCAAGCGAGGCTTGGACATGTATATGAGTGGGATTGGGTGGTATTTATACCGAACCAGTATTTACCCAAGTCTTTCCTAAATCTAAACTTATCCAATTTATACCCATTGTTTCGTGTTCTGTTTTGTGTTGATACTTTTAATACCCTATTAATATCCCCTTTGTTATGTCCATTCATCCACTTGTAAACTTCTATCATGTCACCCCTAACTCTTCGCCTTTCCAGTGAATGCAATTTGAGCTTTATTAATCTTTCTTCATATGAAAGATTTCTAATTTGGGGAATTAACTTTGTCATCCTACGCTGGACATGTTCAAGTTAATTTACATGGTGATCTCACTGATGTTAACCACCACAGACCTATATCAATCCTGCCAAACTTGTCAAAAATATTTGAAAAACTAATCTATAAGCAGCTTTACTCTTATCTAGCCAAAAACAATATACTTAGCTCTTGTCAATATGGCTTCAGACCCAAAAAAAGCACTAACGATGCACTTATTAGTATGATTAACTTGATACATGCAGCTCTTGATAAAAATGAGTTCCCTGTTGGGTTATTTGTGGACCTGCGTAAGGCTTTTGACACTGTCAACCACCAAAACCTTCTTCTTAAATTTCATCATTATGGAGTCAGAGGTCACTCCCTGCAATACCTCAAATCTTGCCTTACTCACAGGCTCCAGTATGTTTCTGTGAATAATTCAATTTCTCCCACCCTACCCATCAACATTGGTGTTCCTCAGGGCAGCATACTTGGCCCTCTCATCTACATTAATGATCTTCCAAATGCCTCCCAACACCTCAAACCAATTCTATTTGCTGACGACACAACCTTCATTTACTCCAGTCCCGATCCCCTTGCTCTAAATGTCACAGTGTATACTGAACTAAATAAAGTCCATCTTTGGCTAACTGCTAACAAACTCACCCTTAACATTGACAATACTTTCTATATTTTGTTTGGTAATAAATCCTCAAATGAAATTAATTTAAGAATAAACAATATACAAATCAGTAGTAAAGTTGATGGTAAATTCCTTGTTCTCATCGATAACAAGCTGAATTTCCAGGGACCCATTCTAAATATATCAAAAAAAGTTTCAAAAACTGTTGGCATTCTTTTTAAGATCAGATATTATGTACCTCGCTCTGCCCTGGTGAAGCTCTATTACTCCCTCATCTATCCTTATCTCAACTATGGTATTTGTGCTTGGGGTTCTACTACCCAAAATCATTTAAGTCCTCTAATTACTAAACACAAAGCTGCTATTAGGACAATATCCAACTCTGGCCCCAGACATCACTCGGTACCCCTACTCAAATCTCTGAATATGTTAGATATTAAGTCACTGCACATCCTCTCATGTGTATTATATATATATAAAACGCTGAACTGTAATGCCAATCCTGACCTTAAAAGCTTCATTGAAGGTTGTAACAGAACTCATGAGCACCACACCAGAAACAAATACCTTTTTGATATTCCAAGAGTAAGACTTAATCAAACTAGAAATGCTCTACAAATCAAGGGACCCAGAATGTGGAATGACCTTCCCAATCATGTTAAAGACTGTACCTCTCTCAACCAGTTTAAGATAAAAACTAAGTGCTACCTAATTAACTTCCTGTAACCTACCTTACCCCTATAATGTCAACCTATGTCTGTTATTTTTAAACGATGCTGTTTGTCGACCAAATTGTATTTTTGCTGTTTTTCTGCCATGTTCCCCCTTTTTTTTATTTTTATATTTTCTCAACACATTTTATACTTTAATCTCAATTAGTATTAAGTTAAGTCTTTAGTGTTTTTCCTGCCCGAAACGCTTTGCGTAATAGTGGCTTTAGGCATTGTATGTACTAGCTCTATCCATAAATTCATCAATATTTGTATCACCCCCTTGTACGTATGTACTTTACCTGAATAAACACTTGAATTTAAAAAAAAAAATTATTGCGAGAGAGGCGGAAGGGGCGCAACCTGTCCTCTTAAAAAGAATGTCACTTTTGGCCGTTTGTCCGTATGGCCGAATTTCGACGTAATTTGGAAATGAAAAAAAATTGAAAATAAATTTGGGATTTTTTTTTCAACAACAGTAAGTTAAGGGTCCTCTGATAGGTTAGGTGGGCAGGAAATTCTCATAAAGTTTCAAAACGTTATGAAAAACGTTAATTTAAAGTGTCCTCTCATAACCTCTGCGCGTACGCCGGACGACTCAAATAGAAAACGGAACAGAACGTCACTTTTGTGAGTCGATTTCATTTCAAATTACATCGAAATTTGGCCATAGCGCGCATACGTGCCAAAAGTGACGTTATTTTTAAGAGGACGGGTTGAGGGCGACCCCGAAGGAACCAGAACAGCCGATGAAGCCAAACCCAACCCGGCGGGTAGATTACCATCGCGAAGTTCAGGCTCCCGCACAGCCCCTCGAGCAACTGCCGGGTGACGCGAGGGCCCACCAGAAACAGATGAAGGAGGGATCACAGCCGCAGGAGAGACTCTGGAGGGAGAGACAAGGAAGCGGTCCTAGAATCCCAAACGAGACCCAGCCAAGTCCAAACCTGAGAGGGGACCAGATGGGACTTCCTCCAGTTCACCAAGAACCCGAACCCGGCGAGCTGGGAAAGAACCAAATGCTTGGCTAGCAAGCAAGCGGACCGGCTGGGAGCCCAAACCAGCCAGTTGTCGAGGTAGGCCAACACCCGAACACCTAAGAGATGCAGACGGGTCACCCCGACCAGCGTAAGGTACGTGAACACGCGAGGTGCCAGGTTCAACCCGAATGGGAGACAACGAAAGCGGTAACTTAGATGCCCCACAAGAAAACCGAGCCAGTCCTGGAACCTCGGATGAATTGGGACATGCCAATAAGCGTCCCAGAGGTCCAGGGACACCATCCAAGCGCCTGGCTCCAAGAGGGCTGAACCTGAGACAGCGTAGTCATCCAAAAGGAGGGGCAATGAACCCAGGGGTTCAGATGGGACAAGTCCAGAATGAACCGTAAGTCCTCGCAATCCCGTTTTGGGACCGGAAACAGATGGAAACCCATCTTAGGGACGACGTCATTTCGACGACGCCCAAGTGAACCCACTCCAAGATGACCTGACAGAGCGCAGGGAAAGAAACCTGCCCAGCCAGCCCCGACCCCCCAAAGGGGAAGTGCCACCCAACTCCAACGCAGGCCGACAGACACGACCCGAAACGCCCCCAAATCGTGTGACCAGGCGTGGGCAAACAGCGCAAGCCTCCCCCCATCGCCCCGTCAATGGGGCAAACCACAAAAGGGCCGGCACCCCTTACGAGACCCAGAACCCCTCACAAGGCAAAAAGAAAACGAAAAACAAAACCCCGCAAGAGGACAGTGAGCCCCAAGGAACAGAGCCGGCCGCCATGTCGGGAATACAAAGCTGCGCAACACCCTGCGCCCCTACCAGTGCAAACTGCCTCTTACCTGCAGGTAACAAGAGAGAACAGAACACCCAAGAGCCCAATAAGCGGTCGAAAAACCGAATGGTAGAACGGACCAGCAGAGGCAGATCCCGAGGAGCCTGTGGAAGGTGGCCCCAAGCCCCAAGGGCAGTACTTGCAGTACTTAGGGAAGGCAGCCCTAGGCGCATGCAGCCCGAGTACTGATGATAACTCCTGGCTCTCGCACCCACAAAAAACAACACCCGAACACCTAAGAGACGCAGACGCAAATCAAACACCACACACGAAGCACAGTGCTGTAGTGACACCGGAGCCAGAGCACACAACCTTCGCCTATAGTATCAGCCTCAAGAACTGAGGTGTGGGTAGCCGGCGTGAAGGGTCTGGTGCTCCCCCTTCCCCCTCCTGGGGAGGGGGGAGCTGTGCAGACAGCGGCGTGGCAACGTGTGATGTCACACTAGTTTGCTTGTTTTCTGTTGGGGAGTTCTATCTACTTGTTCGGCTTTTGGTAGCAATTTTAACCAGAATAGGGGTTTGTTTTGAGGCGTTTATCTTTCTGGGTGCCTGATCCGATTGATGGCAGACAGAATGCTTCCAACCACACGGGGGTTTCTATAGGTCATTGCTCTCAAATCTCTGAATATGTTAGATGTTAAATCACTGCACATCCTCTCATGTGTATTATATATATATATATATATATATATATATATATATATATATATATATATATATTAATATAATATATAGATATATATATATATATATATGCAAACAGCCTGAATGGTCCCCAGGACTATATGCGAATGAAACTCACACCCCAGAAGTGACTCGAACCCAATATATTATATATATATATATATATATAATATATATATAATATATATATATATATAATATATATATATATATTGTTATTAAATATGACCGAAAAAGTAAGATTAATAATTCTAACACGATTTTCTCAATTTCCTTATGTTTGTTTTTACTGATGACGGTAAATTAAAAATCAATTCTCCAAAATTCATTCTTTTTTCTTAGTCTGACGCGACACTTGAGCGCGTTTCGTAAAACTTATTACATTTTCAAAGACTTTAGTTACACACACACAGAACAACTATAACTGAACAGAGTTTAAATACCTGCATTGGGTGAGGTGACATGTTACAATGGTTTGGGGTGAGGTGAGAACAAACACAGAACACGAAACAATGGGTATAAGGGAAGAATAGATCTGTAATTGCAGAGGCCTATTGGCCCGTATTTCTTGATGTTTCTATATTGGAGCGGAGTCTTGAAGTGGGTAGAATATAGTAATGCGTTAATTGGCTGTTGATTGCTGGTGTTGACTTCTTGATGTGTAGTGCCAAAACAGTGTGAAACAAACATAGGAATGTGCCTAAATGCCAACAGTGACTGCCCAGATAGGTACAAGAGGAGTGTTGTTAACGCTTATGTCGACCGTGCTCTCAGCCACAGCTCAGAATGGAAGCAAGTCGACGAAGAACTCTGTAGAGTAAGGCAGGTCCTAGTCAACAACGGCTTCTCCAATGGTTTCATTGAAGACATCATAAGAAGGAAAGTGAAACGCCATGCAACCTCTGAAGATACAACTAACACAACACTATACCCCCTATTAGACTATTTTACAGGAACTTCTTCTCCACAGCTCATAAAACGGAGGAAAGGGTCCTGAAAGATATTGTTAATAGAAACGTTATCCCTACAGACAAAAATCAGAAGATACAATTGACGATTTACTATAAAACCAAGAAAACTGCCAACCTACTCATGAGAAACTCTCCAGACACAAAGCAGAACGCTTTGAAAGAGACCAATGTCGTCTATGCCTTCAAATGCCCACTTGGGGACTGTAAGCCCCAAAGAACTCAATATATAGGCAAGACAACAACATCTCTTTCCAGGCGATTAACGATGCATAAGCAACAGGGCTCTATCAAGGAACATATAATCTCTTCCCACAACCAAACCATCACCAGAGAAATCTTAACAAACAACACAGAAATCATTGATAGATACAGCGACAACAGGCGGCTTGACATCTGCGAGGCACTACACATCAAGAAGTCAACACCAGCAATCAACAGCCAATTAACGCATTACTATATTCTACCCACTTCAAGACTCCGCTCCAATATAGAAACATCAAGAAATACGGGCCAATAGGCCTTCTGCAGTTACAGATCTATTCTTCCCTTATACCCATTGTTTCGTGTTCTGTGTTTGTTCTCACCTCACCCCAAACCATTGTAACATGTCACCTCACCCAAATGCAGGTATTTAAACTCTGTTCAGTTATAGTTGTTCTGTGTGTGTGTAACTAAAGTCTTTGAAAATGTAATAAGTTTTACGAAACGCGCTCAAGTGTCGCGTCAGACTAAGAAATAAAGAATGAATTTTGGAGAATTGATTTTAATTTACCGTCATCAGTAAAAACAAACATAAGGAAAATTGAGAAAATTCGTGTTAGAATTATTAATCTTACTTTTTCGGTCATATTTAATAACATATGTCTACAGGAAAGACTGCTACCAAAATATACTATATATATATAATATATATATATATATATAAAATGCTGAACTGTAATGCCAATCCTGACCTCAAAAGCTTCATTGCAGGTGTAACAGAACCCATGGGCACCACACCAGAAACAAATACCATTTGATATTCCAAGAGTGCGACTGAACCAAACTAGAAATGTTCTACAAATCAAGGGACTCAAAATGTGGAATAACCTTCCCAATTATGTCAAATGCTGTACCTCTCTCAATCAGTTTAAGAGGGAAAACTAAGTACAGGGGTACCTCAGTTTAAGAGTTTAATCCGTTCCTGGAGACGGCTCGTATTCCGAAAACTCGTATTTCGAAGCTAATTTCCCCATTAGAAATAATGGGGAAATGAATTAATCCATTCCTGACTACCCCAAAAACCCCACATCAAACTAAATTTTTATACCTAATTCATCTAGAAAAACCTACAAAACTATGTTCAAGTTATTACTTACCTTGCTGTTGAATGCTGTAGGCGTATGGAAGATGGTGAGGATGGGGGAGGAGGAGAGGAGTTACTGTTTGGAAGGAAAGTCCCCTTCCATTATCACATCAGGTATGCACACACTGGCACATTTTGCCTGCATACCACTAGGACTTGCTTGTCTTACTAAGAATTTGTCTAAAGACACTTGTTTTTCCCTACATTTTAACACTTGTCTGTAGTTAGACATCACATTATCATTTAAAAGGTCAATGCAACGGCCTGCTACAGCTTTATCTGGGTGAGTTTTTCAACAAAACTTTGCAGTTCTTCCCAAACTTCACACATTTTCTTAATCAAGAAGGGACATCCTCTACTGCCTCTACTCACAGCTATTTCTTAGGTTGTACCTTACCAATGGCTTTCTTGAGACCCATGGCAAGATATATAATGACAACTTTTATGCTCAAATGGCTAAAAAAACGACAAAAAACTGTAAATCCTTGTGAAGAATTCAGGTGGGATAGTCACTGGGCACGAGACACTGGTAAACTGAGGCGCGATCGCCATGCCACCACGCGCTAGTCGGCCTGTACACGTATCAACAAACTGCGTTCCGAGGTAACCCTCGCCTTCCGAGACATATTTTTCAAGGAAATCCTGCTCGTATTCCGAAAAACTCGCATACAGGGACACTCGTGTTCCGAGGTACCACTGTATACTGAACTTGTACACGTAATATTTTCATGAAAGGGACTACACTAAATTTACTGAAAATAATTTATTTTTAACTCTTTTTTTATATGGCAGAAAGTCTTGACGACCAGTGCACAATTAATACAACACTACGTTAACTGACTTGTTATTTTTTTTTAATTCTTAGGTGCACTAGGATTGATGATGTTACTGTAATAATTAAATACTGGCGCAATGTTTAAATCTTCAACAATTATTTCATTCTTAACGGCTGGCGCTAAACAACGGCGCTCGAAGTAATTATAACTATAAATTTAGAAAAATAAATTAATGTTAAATTACTTCTTATGTTAACTGAATGAGCTTGATGTTTATATAATATCCACTTGTTTCACGATGGTCGCTTTGTAGTTTACTGAGAAATGGTGACTGATAACCGCACATCGGTCTTAGCAAAAACAGAGTCGTGCTGATTCTTAATTAAAAAAATAGGTAAATATCCTTCCAAAATTATAATTTAATACTGGTGTGTTGCTGATACAATGGTTTAACAGAATAACACTCTGGCTAAATGCTTGGGCACAAAGTTAAGTATACAAAAAAAATTAAAAGATCATTCACTGACTAGCGCTGAATGAAAAGCGCTGAAACAGCCTCCACGCTAATTCTTAATTAACCAAGTAAGTAAGTAATTATCAAAAGAAGGCACCAAACCAGGAAGGCTATGTAGCACCATCAAATGTGCGGGACAACCAGAGGGCAGTAAATATCAGCAAAATGCCAATACGAGAAAAGAAACTCATAAGGCGAACAATATCAAAAGTATCTGAGTCACCAAGAATAAACGGCTCTGGCGAGGTTGCGTATTGGTCATAGTCGCTTAACTCATGGTCACTTGATGCAGCACCACCCTGCTCCTTATTGTTCAAATTGCATGTCCCTCTTATGGTCGTGCATAACCTTGTTGAATGTCCTGACTTCCGGGATGAGCGTGTGTCTTGTTTTCCGACTGTCCCCCTCAGTCGCTTGTCCCTCGATAGTA
>WNGS01168109.1:48243-61709 GCA_020271785.1 Procambarus virginalis | reverse complement strand
TGCTGATGTTGAAACGTCTCCATTTTGATGGGTCTGGCATTTCTCCTCTTTGCTTTCGATGATTGGTTTCACGTGGCCAATAGCCCACGTTTTATCCCTGGAAAAGGGGACATATATTTGTTGTTACACTGCCTATTCATGCATATATATATATATATAATATAATATATATATTATATCTATATATATATATATATATATATATATATATATATATACATATTCATTAGTGGCACCTCAACTTACGATTGCCCCGACTTACGATAATTTCGAGTTCCAATGTAAATTTGATAGAAAAATGCGACTCGAGTTACGATAGTGTCGGTAAATTTTTGCTTTTTGAACATAATGCTGATTATATAATCATGCCATGGGTCCAAAGAAATCAGTGGTAAGGTTCAACGTTCAGTATAAAATGCATTTGTAATTTTTTTTTTAAGGTGTGGAACGGATTAATTCAATTCCCCTTATTTCTTATGGAAAAAATCGCTTCGACTTACGGGCTGTCTCTTGGAACAGATTACCATCATAAATCGAGGCCCCACTGTATTTCATATATATATATATATATATATATATATATATATATATATATATATTATATATATATATAATCAAATATATATCAATATACACATATATTTTAAAAAACTAATCTTTTAATTTTGCAAATAAACAATATATATATATTGACTTACATCAGATGTACTAAACATCCATGTGATATGGATGATTGACAATTCTCCTGCTTCATCTTCCACAACGATGTATTTATTTTCACATTCAGCCATCTACAAATTCAAACTGATTAGGGACATTTTCTGCAGCACATTATCAGTGTCTAAGAAAATAAGCAGTCACTAATTTTATAAAGTAGTATTAAACAACAATGTTAACCTTAATTCAAATATGTTATGATGGTGAACAATACTTTTTACTAAAGTTAAAAGTTTGCAATGTAAGCAAAGAGTATTCCTACAGCTTGCACAAGATTCAAAAACATAATCACAAGAAACTTACTAGTCATAAATCATGTAGTATTGACAGGAAGATATAAGTACTTTCTGTTTTCTTGATTAACATTCCTCTTGTTGATGTGTTAATGCTAGATACTTTTTTTAAAAGTCCTTACGTGGATTAACATTGAAGGCCCCAAATATTCTTGAATCACAAGGACTAGTAATATTGGGCTTTGAAAAGGATATACCCTAACAATGAAGTAATTTTCTTCACTTCTTCGGCTGTGTACAGTCCTTAACACTTCACAGCAATTATATCCAGGTAACGAATATACATTGTTAGGGAATTTATGAGAAATTTTATTCTCTTCAGATGGTTTATAAATCATGGTATTTTCAGCCTCCTTTATTCTTTTTGTAATTTGGACAATTGGATTTTTACTTGATCTGACCATCTTTTTCAGCTGATGCAAATAATTTTCAAATGGAAAAGCTGAACAACTGTCAAGAGTACCATGTTCCTCAGCATCTGCTGTTAGGTGAATCAAACTGTGAACATTGTAGACTAGAAAATCTTTCCCATACAGATCACCACACCTTGATACAAAATTCAGCAAAAGGTCATGAGCATATTTGCCGTATTTTAAGGACATACATGTGGGTGAAACCAGAAAACTTATACCAACACTGAGAGTAAAGAAATGATCATACATCTCTTGGGGTAGAATACCTTTCAATACAAGCTTGCCTGTGTAGAGAAGAAACTGTCTGTATTCAGTTGCCTTCCATCTGTCAATTTCTTCCAAACCTCGTGGTTTACGTGCAAAAATATTGGGCACAAAATCTTTTATGCTCACCAATCTAGCACTAATTTCAGAAATCTGGCGGCTACATAATTTAAATGTGTTTTTCCGTATCCAGGTGACAAGAAGTCGCTTCATAACACCAAGGCACACCTGGTGCATATAGTCAATGGGAAACGCTGCAATTAAGTCTATGTTCAAGTCACAGAATGGTGATTTACCATGATGATGTTGCGAGTTAGATTGATTACGGAAGCGTGTGTCTGTTCTAATGGTTAAATTTGTTACTTCTGGATATGTCATTTTCCCCATCCAAGTACCTTTCTGTTCACATTTGTCACAGCCATAATAACCTGAAAACAGTTTTATGGACTTCACCATAGCCTTAGCAGGTGCATCACAAATTACACATTGTAATTTTATGTTGATAATTCTGTTACCATACTGAATCCCATGCAACAAAAGGTCATCCATATCAGATATAAAATCATATAAGAAATTTAAATCACTTGGCTTAGAACGTCCATACAAGAGGACTACTGGAAAGACTTTCAAAGGTTTAATATTCATTACTGCACAGAGAACTGGCCACAAAGCATCATTTTTCCTTCTAAATATAGGAAGGCCATCAATGTTACATGACAATAATAATTGTCTTAGTCCTTTTATAGTTGCTTTTGAATATCTACTTATGTTTTTTAACAGTTCCTCTTTTAACCCAAAGTAACATATTTCATTCCAGATTTTTGCTCAGTTTCTATGTACCTTTCAGAACTGATTAGTGTCCGAGCTGTTTTTGGTAAATAGTCAATTCCCATTTGCCTTAAATTTTTAATAATTCATCAACAGCATTGCATGTAACACCATTCTTGTTTACCCACTGAATTAATAAATTTGTGGGTAAACAAGTGATGATGATTATCATGGTCATCATTCTCCTCCTCACTTTGAGAATTAGATAATACATCATGCATATCAGTAAGATTCATGTGTAGATCATCAATTTCAGAGCCTAATCCATACTCTTGATTTGACTCGACTTCAAAAAACAAATGTCATTGTCTGACGACTCAATCTCTGAACTTGATGCTGCCTCAGTAAGATTAATGGGTTCACTAGTGTGCACAGCTGTATTTGGATGCATTTTGTGTATACGTTTTAGCCTTCTTGATACTTGCATCCATCTGTTGTTGTATTGGAGTCGCTTTTTTCGCTTATACTCGTACATTCTGTTAAAGAGTGTCAAATTTCTACATTAGACTACCATATTAGCTATATTATTGTTAATAATGTATTGACAGATGCAATATGTATTAAAATTCTAAAAATAAGTCATGCATTATATACAATTTGTGGGAAACTGTCTGCTGAGAAAAGCTGGTGTGGGGGTTGTCACAAGAGTGAGTAATAATCAAAGCTGGTGCATATAACATCCTTGTCAAGCACATGCAAAAGTGAACACTTCCAGATTTGGAGACATGCAGAAATGTAACATGTAGAAATAGAGGCATGCCAAAACAAAGACATGCCAAAACAAAGACATGCCAAAACAAAGACATGCATAAATTCAAATTCTTATGTAAATAATATCTAGTGATTATTATATAAATTATTCCATCAGTACTAGATCAAATATTCACAAAAAGGAGAAGATATATTTGATATTCAAAACCATCCTCCCTTTGGAAAGAGTAATCATGTCCTGTTGGACATTAATTATATGTTAAGATATAATCTAAAAGAAAATAGGACATTGAAATGGTTGTTAAACTCTATTTCAATAAAGGACACTATAAAGGAACCTCGAAGGAGTACCCTGTATTACAAGTGTAAGTGAAAGTATTGGAAAAAATAATTAAAGCTAAATGTGAAGAACACCTGGAGACAAATGATATATCAGACTGTCAGTACTGTCTTCGATCTGGAAGGTCCAGTGTAATGAATTTACTCAGTTTCAATGATCGAGCCACAGAGATCTATAAAGAATTCTGATCAAGAAAGAGATCTAGAGGTGGTTTTAGATAGAAAACTAAACCTTAGGATCATATTAAGAACTTTGTGCAAGGGGCCTATGCTACACTTGCTTACATTTAGAATTTCTTTTAAATACATAGGTCAAATACTAAAGAAATTGTTTAAAACTTTTGTTAGACCAAAGCTGGAATATGCAGCGGTTGTATGGTGCCCATATCTAAAGAATCACATCAACAAGCTGGAAAAGGTATAGACATGCCACTAAGTGGCTCCCAGGTTAGAGGCATAAAATGCCAAAACTAGATGGTAGAATAAAAAGAAGATATTGTAAAAGGTAACCAAACAAAGATGCCGCAGAAATATTAGAAAATTAACTTTCGCAAGCAGCATGGTAGACACGGTTGGAACAAGTTAGGTGAGAGTGTGGTGGAGGCCAAAACCATCAGTAGTTTCAAAGCATTATATGACAGTGCTGGGATGGGACACCACAAGCGTAGCCACAAATAATAGAATTTGGCGGTTCATATCACATTTTTTAAAATTAGCGATAAGCATGGTAATAAAGTTCAATGTAAAAACACCTATTATTAATGAATTTGTGAGAACTTCATATAAAATTAACAACTGAGCAAAGTATAGTACCATAGAAATAAAACACAAAAATGCTGCATGTTTTTCTTCACATTACCTTTCTGTAGATTTTTTACTTTGTTACTACGTGAAGGATCCGGTTCAGTAGTGTTGTAGTAGTTGCAGTTGTTGTTGTAGTCCTTGGCATAAATATCAGCAGTTGTGGTAAATATCAGTGTTGTGGTACCTGCAGTTTGAAAAGTTCCAGGAGAGCAGCCCAGAGTGTCCCCAAGGGAATTAAGCCCTCGAAGAAAAATGGATTAATAATGATAAAGTGACTTAAGTTTACTTATTAAAGACTTAATAAAGTTTCGGAGCACTGAAGTCACAGGATTGTGCATTCTGATGGGCCTTTTAAGTGTACTGAGTGTTTGGAAAAGAATCAAAGTACAAAGCAATGTTAAGAGTCACATGCTAATGCATTCAGGCAATAAACCTCATTAATGTCTAAAGTGTGGAAAAAGATTCAGTCAACCTGCTCATATGAAGGTTCACATGATGGTGCATTTGGGTTTTAAACCATATGAGTATCCAGAATGTGGGAAAAGATTTAGTCAACTTTCTCATGTGAAGACTCACATGATGGTGCATTTGGGGTTTAAACTGTATGAGTATCCAGAATGTGGGAAAAGATTTAGTCAACTTTCTCATGTGAAGACTCACATGATCGTGCATACAGGTGACAAACTTTATGAATGTCCAGAGCGTGGGAATGGATTTGGTCAACTGGGACATACGAATACTGATTTTCTGTTACTATTATTTTTTTTTAATTTTCTGACAATATACCTGTTAAACTTTTTTAGTAATGTAAATTAATTAATGTTGATTTATAATTAATGTAATGTACAAAATTATTTAATGTACCATAGCAAATTTTTATTTATTTTTTTATTTATACACAAGAAGGTACATTGGGTTTGTGAGAATACATAGCATAGTATTTACAATCTTGTAAAGCCACTAGCTCTGATTGATTACAATGACAGCTTGATTGGTAATTTAAACAAGAATAAGAATAAGACCATACAGAAGATTGATAGTACATATAAGAAGACAGCAATGATCACAATGGTAAAGATGTTTGGATTGGGTACATAAAGATTGGGAGATTGGGTAGCAATAGATACAGTGCAATTTTAAAGCAACAAGGCTTTTTAGTTCATTATTAACATCATTTAGTGTATGTGGGTTGGGGTTAGAGTAGATGAGAGTAGTATGGGTAGTATCATCAGCAAACTATATAGGTTTCAGAATGTTAGAGACATTAGGCAGATCATTGATGTATATAAGAAATAGGAGGTGTCCCAAGAAGCTGCCCTGTGGCACTCCAACAGTTATTGAGTAATAATTCAAAATTATTTTTTTGTTTAGTGTCCCTGTGGCCTGGTCCTCGACCAGGCCTCCACCCTCAGGAAGCATCCCGTAACAACTGACTCACACCCAGGTACCTATTTTACTGCTAGGTGACAGGGACATAGGGTGAAAGAAACTCTGCCCATTGCTTCTCGCCAGTGCCTGGGATCGAATCTAGGACCACAGGATCACAAGTCCAGTCCTGCATAGTAGGCCGAAAAGTGCGTTTTGGTTACTAGGTACTACATATACACATTATATATATATATATATATATATATATATATATATATATATATATATATATGACAATGCCAGACCACGGAGGAAAAATGAAACAGGAATTTCCTTAAGTACTTTCGTATATTAATACATCTTCAGAAGGAGTGAAATAATATACGAAAGTACTTAAGGAAAATCCTGTTTCATTTTTCCTTCGTGGTCTGACATTGTCACATTTTTAATCACGTGTTTATTTTCGTGATATACACACACATATATATATATATATATATATATATATATATATATATATATATATATATATATATATATATATATATATATATATATATATATATATATATATAACTGAAAACTCACACCCCAGAAGTGACTCGAACCCATACTCCCAGGAGCAACGCAACTGGTATGTACAGGACGCCTTAAACCACTTGACCATCACGACCGGACATAAGGAAGTGATAGCCGAGGCTATATGAACCACTTCCCCGCTGGCACTCGGATGGTAATCTTGGGCATAGCATTTTATCAAATCACTTCATTTTTTGGGGCAACACGTGAGGAACACAAATGCAAACAAGCTTGAATGGTCCCCAGGACTAGATACAACTGAAAACTCACACCCCAGAAGTGACTCGAACCCATACTCCCAGGAGCAACGCAACTGGTATGTACAGGGACGCCTTAAACCACTTGACCATCACGACCAGACATAAGGAAGTGATAGCCGAGGCTATATGAACCACTTCCCCGCCGGCACTCGGATGGTAATCTTGGGAATAGCATTTTATCAAATCACCTCATTTTTTGGGGCAACACGTGAGGAACACAAATGCAAACAAGCCTGAATGGTCCCCAGGACTAGATACAACTGAAAACTCACACCCCAGAAGTGACTCGAACCCATACTCCCAGGAGCAACGCAACTGGTATGTACAGGGACGCCTTAAACCACTTGACCATCACGACCGGACATAAGGAAGTGATAGCCGAGGCTATATGAACCACTTCCCCGCCGGCACTCGGATGGTAATCTTGGGCATAGCATTTTATCAAATCACCTCATTTTTGGGGGCAACACGTGAGGAACACAAATGCAAACAAGCCTGAATGGTCCCCAGGACTAGATACAACTGAAAACTCACACCCCAGAAGTGACTCGAACCCATACTCCCAGGAGCAACGCAACTGGTATGTACAGGGACGCCTTAAACCACTTGACCATCACGACCGGACATAAGGAAGTGATAGCCGAGGCTATATGAACCACTTCCCCGCCGGCACTCGGATGGTAATCTTGGGCATAGCATTTTATCAAATCACCTCATTTTTTGGGGCAACACGTGAGGAACACAAATGCAAACAAGCCTGAATGGTCCCCAGGGCTAGAAGTCCTGGTCCCCAGGACGAAGGTCCCCAGGACTTCTAGTCCTGGGGACCATTCAGGCTTGTTTGCATTTGTGTTCCTCATGTGTTGCCCAAAAAAATGAGGTGATTTGATAAAATGCTATGCCCAAGATTACCATCCGAGTGCCGGCGGGGAAGTGGTTCATATAGCCTCGGCTATCACTTCCTTATGTCCGGTCGTGATGGTCAGGTGGTTTAAGGCGTCCCTGTACATACCAGTTGCGTTGCTCCTGGGAGTATGGGTTCGAGTCACTTCTGGGGTGTGAGTTTTCAGTTGTATCTAGTTGTGGGGGTTTTCTTTTTTTTTGCTGTCACGACTGCAATGCATACGTTGCCAATGTACATGTGGCAGACGCTTCACGAAGCTGTCGGAATTAGCAAAATAGAAAAATACGAGAGCAACCGTACAGGGCCTGGGAGCAAGGTCGAGTTAGAGTCCTTGTGGGTCTCTTCTCAGACTAGCCTCACCTGGTCCTGCTCCACGTTGGTCGTTGGAATCTCCTCAATGATGTAACACTTTAAGGGACTCCTAGGGTCCTCATCAAATTTATAGTTTAGTGACTTACAGGCAACTCGGTGTTGAAGACACTTAGAGCTGAAGGCTGGAGTAATATTGGCAGTATTCAGAAGTGGTTCAACGGAAACACCGCATAAAGCTTAACAGTAGTTTATTTACTAACTTAACCACTAATACACAGGGTGCTTGATTTACTTTCGATTGGCGTCAGCAAAGCTATGGTTGCATTAATGAGACTCTTGACGTCTGGCTAATCGATTCGTATCCACTCATGGAGAAACACCTAACTTAACACAGTTGACAGCCAATCATTAACACGGCAACCTAACTGCCGGTATGCAAAGGGATCACAAGAGTTCCAACCGGATACTCGGTAATGATGATATGCAATAAACACAATAATAATCACACAATAACTAAATGTGTGGTGTATGTGAAGCTCACATTCACAGACGAATGAAATGCAGTGATACCACACAGATAAACACGCATTCACCGTCGATTCACCTATAACCTGCGACAGGTATAAGAAGGTGAGAACTGTGGTTGATCCCTCAGATCAACACAGACACAATAAACAATGACAAGATCTTGTACTTACAGATAAGGTACCTTTCCTTACTCACTCACTCAGTCAGGCACATTTATACAAGCACTCGTAGGTGGCCTGACAGCTGGTTTCACTCGTAGACACGAAGGGTACTCGCAGTATCTTGAGATGATTTCGTGAGTAGGGCGTGCTGTATGCTTAACAGACAGACACACGCACACACACTGGCACTGTGCGGTGCGTAAGGTGGTGACGTCACGTCGGAGTGAGGGCGGCGGCTGGCGGCGGGCGCTCGAGGCGGCGGCTGGCGGCGGCTGGCGGCGGCTGGCGGCAGTACCATGCACTACACTGTACACTGTGGTAAAGTCACACACAGATTACTCAGGCGGCGGCACTGCCTTAGTTCACTCTGAGTCACTCACAACGATCTTTGTCACCAGGGGTTACCTGATACCAGTCTGTTTCGCTCTGGAGACTTGTCACTTTAGGCTTCTAAACAATATATTCGCACTCGTGATTCTGGGCAAGTGTGTGGTATATCGCAAAGACGCTGAGTTAACTTGACGGTGAGGAATAGACGGTATTCAGTCTATTGGCCGGTAGAACAGAACACGTCCTCTGGGTATGGTCGCTCTCACGTGAATGAGTTTGCAAGGGTGCCGGGCATCTCGTGGCACACAACACAAAAGGAGTTACAATTTGACCAATAGCATTGCAGCAAATGAGCGGGAACCAATCATATTAGCTCGTTCGATGAGCAGTAGCAGGAGTGACGTCATGAACACGTCATAGCTGTTATTCTCCATGCGCCGGTTGAGGTTGACCCCAGAGGTCAGACGCTGCTGGCGCCTTCCCCTCTCTCACTCTCCTCCAGGCCATGTACTCACTGACCCTATGGTGGCAAGTATGCTTAGCTCCCTGTATCTACTTTGTGCCTGGACATACGGCGGCCTACGTATTTTAACAGTGTTCCTGGTTAAGTGGGCATTCTGGAGATACCCAACATGCTAGGTCACTATCCAGGATTAAGAGAGATAGGCTTTGTGCACGAAGATCTGTGCACTGCAATGCCATTCAAGTCAGCTGTGGGAGCATCTTGGGAGACATACTCCCACACTAGTCCTGGAGACCATACAGGCTTGTTTGCATTTGTGTTCCTCACGTGTTGCCCCAAAAAATGAGGTGATTTGATAAAATGCTATGCCCAAGATTACCATCCGAGTGCCGGCGGGGAAGTGGTTCATATAGCCTCGGCTATCACTTCCTTATGTCCGGTCGTGATGGTCAGGTGGTTTAAGGCGTCCCTGTACATACCAGTTGCGTTGCTCCTGGGAGTATGGGTTCGAGTCACTTCTGGGGTGTGAGTTTTCAGTTGTATCTAGTCCTGGAGACCATTCAGGCTTGTTTGCATTTGTGTTCCTCACGTGTTGCCCCAAAAAATGAGGTGATTTGATAAAATGCTATGCCCAAGATTACCATCCGAGTGCCGGCGGGGAAGTGGTTCATATAGCCTCGGCTATCACTTCCTTATGTCCGGTCGTGATGGTCAAGTGGTTTAAGGCGTCCCTGTACATACCAGTTGCATTGCTCCTGGGAGTATGGGTTCGAGTCACTTCTGTGAGTTTTCAGTTGAATCTAGTCCTGGGGACCATTCAGGCTTGTTTGCATTTGTGTTCCTCACGTGTTGCCCCAAAAAATGAGGTGATTTGATAAAATGCTATGCCCAAGATTACCATCTGAGTGCCGGCGGGGAAGTGGTTCATATAGCCTCGGCTATCACTTCCTTATGTGATAGTCGTGATGGTCAAGTGGTTTAAGGCGTCCCTGTACATACCAGTTGCGTTGCTCCTGGGAGTATGGGTTCGAGTCACTTCTGGGGTGTGAGTTTTCAGTTGTATCTAGTCCTGGGGACCATTCAGGCTTGTTTGCATTTGTGTTCCTCACGTGTTGCCCCAAAAAATGAGGTGATTTGATAAAATGCTATGCCCAAGATTACCATCCGAGTGCCGGCGGGGAAGTGGTTCATATAGCCTCGGCTATCACTTCCTTATGTCCGGTCGTGATGGTCAAGTGGTTTAAGGCGTCCCTGTACATACCAGTTGCGTTGCTCCTGGGAGTATGGGTTCGAGTCACTTCTGGGGTGTGAGTTTTCAGTTGTATCTAGTCCTGGGGACCATTCAGGCTTGTTTGCATTTGTGTTCCTCACGTGTTGCCCCAAAAAATGAGGTGATTTGATAAAATGCTATGCCCAAGATTACCATCCGAGTGCCGGCGGGAAGTGGTTCATATAGCCTCGGCTATCACTTCCTTATGTCCGGTCGTGATGGTCAAGTGGTTTAAGGCGTCCCTGTACATACCAGTTGCGTTGCTCCTGGGAGTATGGGTTCGAGTCACTTCTGGGGTGTGAGTTTTCAGTTGTATCTAGTCCTGGGGACCATTCAGGCTTGTTTGCATTTGTGTTCCTCACGTGTTGCCCCCAAAAATGAGGTGATTTGATAAAATGCTATGCCCAAGATTACCATCCGAGTGCCGGCGGGGAAGTGGTTCATATAGCCTCGGCTATCACTTCCTTATGTCCGGTCGTGATGGTCAAGTGGTTTAAGGCGTCCCTGTACATACCAGTTGCGTTGCTCCTGGGAGTATGGGTTCGAGTCACTTCTGGGGTGTGAGTTTTCTGTTATATGTATATATATATATATATATATATATATATATATATATATATATATATATATATATATATATAATGTACATATATTATATATGTATATATATACATATTATATATATATATAATATACACATACATACATACAGAGAGAGAGTGATGGACACAGAGAACTGGAGAGACACACATCCAGACAGACAGACACACACACACAGAATTATTATTAGGAGAACATAGACCCCACACAACCTATAAATTATGTGAGAAATCTTTAAGGAATTCTGATAAAGAATGAGATCTAGGGGTGGTTCTAAATAGAACACTATCACCTGAGGACCACATAAAGAACATTGTGTGAGGAGCCTATGTCACGCATTCCAACTTCAGAATTGCTTTTAAATACATGGATGACGATATACTAAAGAAATTGTTCACCACTTTTGTTAACCCAAAGTTAGAATATGCAGCGGTTGTGGGGTGCCCATATCTTAAGAAGTTCATCAACAAACTGGAAAAGGTGCAAAGACATGCTACTAAGTGGATCCCAGAAATGAAGGGGCAGAACTTAGAGGTCATAGATTTAAACTAACTAAAGAAAGATGATGAAGAAATATAAGAAAAAACATTTTCACAGAGTTGTAGACGGTTGGAACAAGTTAAGTGAGAAGATGGTGGAGGCCAAAACCATCAGTAGTTTATTTTTTTTTTTTTTTGAGATATATACAAGAGTTGTTACATTCTTGTGCAGCCACTAGTACGCGTAGCGTTTCGGGCAGGTCCCTGGAATACGATCCCCTGCCGCGAAGAATCGTTGTTACAACCAAGTACACATTTTACTGTTGCGTTAAACAGAGGCTACAGTTAAGGATTTGCGCCCAGTAAATCCTCCCCGGCCAGGATACGAACCCATGACATAGCGCTCGCGGAACGCCAGGCGAGTGTCTTACCACTACACCACGGAGACTGTAAAGTCTCCGTAGTAGACTACGGTCTACTACGGTCTAAAGTAGTTTCAAAGTGTTATATGACAGTGCTGGGTAGACGGGACACCAAGAGTATAGCTCTCATCCTGTAACTACACTTAGGTAATTACAGAGTACAGGTCTGTATACAGACGCCTGGTACTGTATAGAGGCCTGGTACTTTATAGAGAAAGAAGTAAGAGCTTATCTTACTTATTAGCTTATAAGAGTACAGAGCAAAACGTAGAGCTTAAAAACGCAAAAGTAACACCAGTTCATAAAGGAGGCAATCCGGCAGACATAAACAATTATAGACCAATATCAAATCTTCCCATACTATGAAAACACAGTCTTCGACACCTGACCACGCCATCACATTTATACCACCACCAAGCCAACAAATACATCAACATCAACCAGCATTACACCGTCTAACATACTCTGTCAGATGTATCAACTAAATTTGTGAATTCAAGAACTAATATATTGTATAACACAGTGTTAGTACGAGAAAAACGTTACTTACATTTGAAGCCGTGTTTTAAAATGGCGGGGATCTTGTTGTACTGCAGCTCCACACTGTGTGTTCGTTTGCGTATGATGAATGTGTGACAATATGATACAACAATTATTTAATTATTCTTATTCTTTATTTTACTATTTTTAGGATACATGAAATTTCCAAATTATTTATACACAATAATATAAATGCATTGTCATACCCTTATGGAAATACGATTCCATGAACGAAGTCAAAGTCATTGGCCGAACGTATGAGTCATTTTTTTCTCACAAACGATAGGGGATAACAAAACCACATAGTATATAAGTATACTATGAATATGTTAGATATTCTCTGAATTCATATTATACTCTGAATATGTTAGATATTAAGTCCCTGCACATTCTCTCGTTTGTATTTTATATATATAAAACGCTGAACTGTAATGTCAATCCTGACCTTAAAAGCTTCCTAGAAGGTTGTAACAGATCCCATGAGCACCACGCCAGAAACAAATACATATTTGATATTCCAATGTACTACTTAGTCAAACTAGAAATGCTTTACAAATCAAGGACCTCGAATGTGGAATGACCTTCCCAATTATGCTAAAGACTGTACCTCTCCCAACCAGTTTAAAAAGATAGAGGCTCATGGTATTGGGGGTGCTATATTAAGCTGGATTAGGGCATGGCTATACCAAAGGAAACAGAGAGTTAGTATAAATGGAGTCAAGTCAGAGTGGGAAAATGTTTAAGTGGAGTGCCTCAAGGCTCTGTCTTGGGACCTCTGTTGTTTATAATATATATAAATGATTTAGATTCAGGTTTGAGTAGCAACATTTGCAAATTTGCCGATGATGATACGAAAATCGGTAGGGAAATTAATTCGGAGG
>WNGS01168109.1:16817-47243 GCA_020271785.1 Procambarus virginalis | reverse complement strand
ACATTCATTCCTTCCATAGAAGTGTTCCCAGTTCTCTATGAAAGATATTGCATTTGATTTGCAATATCTTTCCAGCTGCAATTGACACCAAGTGCCCTCGACATCCATTCATTTCCCACTCCCTTTCTAGGAAGAATGCCACATATGATCGGGATTCCTCCCTTGCTCCTAACTAATTCAATGGTTGTCCTGAATCTCTGTATTAGTTCCTAACTCTTCCAACATCACTACCCCCTGCACTAATACAAATAATGGTTTGTTCCCATTTCCCGTCATAATATCATTCATGTTTCCAACAATATCACCAATTCCACCTTCAGCTCACCCTTAATCTGTTCCCTCTATCTCTGGCACAAAACGTCCTTTTTTTGTTCAAACGTTCAAATAAGTTGCATTCACTGGAAAGGCGAAGAGTTAGGGGTGATATGATAGAGGTTTACAAGTGGATGAATGGACATAACAAAGGGGATATTAATAGGCTATTAAAAGTATCAACACAAGACAGAACACGAAACAATGGGGATAAATTAGAAAAGTTTAGATTTAGGAAAGACTTGGGTAAATACTGGTACAGTAACAGGGTTGTTGATTTGTGGAACCAATTGCCGCTTAACATTTTGCAGGTGGGGTCCCTCGATTGTTTCAAGCTTGGGTTGGACATGTATATGAGCGGTATTGGGTGGTTATAAATAGGAGTTGCCTCGTATGGGCCAATAGGCCTTCTGCAGTTGCCTTTGTTCTTATGTTCTTATGTTCTTATAACTCCCAGATCCCTTTCGCAATCTAACCTTGCATTCTCAACAGCATCTAGCTCGTGTCTTGTAACTCTGTCACCTAGCCTCAAATCCTTACATTTGTCAGCATTAAACTGCATCTGCCAATCTTTTGACCATTTCAAACCGCTATATGGATCGTCTTGATATAAAAATCAGGAGGGAAAATATACATAGAAAAAGAGTCACTTTCACTTCAGGACGATCTAAATAGGGATTTGAAATGGTCAAAAGATTAGCAGATGCAGTTTATGCTGACAAATGTAAGGTTTGAGGCTAGGTAATGACGACAGTTACAAGATTCGACCTACATGGTGTTGAGATTGCGAAGTTGGATAGCGAAAGGGATCTGGGCGTTATTAGGGGTATCTAGGATTAGTAAGAATTTAGAAGCAAAATCTCAATGAATAAATATTCGTCATAAGGCAAATAGAACACTGGAATTTATCTATCGAATCGTTATTAATAAGCAATCCCCTAATCCAACTCAATATAGCACCTCAGATACAAGGAGACTCTATCTTTGTAATCAATCTTTCATGTGGCACTGTATCAAAAGGTTTGCTAAAGTCAAGGTTCATAATATCACAAACCTTATCACTTTCAACTGCCTCTACTATGCTGGAATAACTATTTTCTCTGTTTATCTATTTCTATTTCTATCATCATTACCTAATATTGAACCTTTCATTTGTCTACATATTATTTTTTGTATTCATGAGGCAAAAGCTAGAAGTGAGGTGGGAGGAAAAAGGAAGTGAGGGGTGGTTGCCTTATATAAGTCTTGACGCATATAGATGGGAGTTATGGGCTATTCGTTCCTGTGCCACCTCTCTAGTGGCTTAATCTTCATCAATATCTGGAAGAAGTTAGTATAGTAGCACGTCACTGGGTAAGCTAACGTACAGACATGGTTGTCAACATTGATGTGAGTCTGGACGACATCATAAAGTCCCAGAAGATCAAGGGGGGTGCCAGAAGAGGCCGCGGCGATGGTCGAAGAATGTTTCGTCAATACCGTGGGGGCTTCTCACGATTGAGAGAGAAGTCTACACTTCCATCCATGACTCCAATGGTAAGTTTTTTTCTTATCATCCTTCGTCTAATTCATAGATCAGCTGTATGTAAATACGTTCTCAAGTAAGCACAATTGACTTTAGAATGGTCCAGGACGGACCGAAACGTCGTCGTCTCTTCACCTTCTAGTGTGTGGTCTGGTCAACATACTTTAGCCACGTTATTGTGACTTATCGCCTGCACATATATATTATATTTTGATAATACCTCTCATCTCATTTCTATTAACCTTTTTTGTATCTATAATTAAAAATTTCATATACCTGAGCTGAATATTTTTCAATCTTTATAACTACATTATAGTTATTAATTGTTGAACTCCCATTAAACTTTTATGTTTTTCAAATTCTTTGTCGAAAAGTGCTTTAAAGTTGGAGATACTTTCATAGCTATCTTTAATACCATTCCACTCAGTGGGTACTTCCTTACGTTCCTTTGACTCATTTGCTTTTTCTGTGTCCTGCATCTTTCAATCTTGAAGTCCACCGAATGGTCTTATAGACAAAGATTGTCTTCTACATACTAACAATAATGTTCTCGACGAGTACATGAAGGCGGTGGCTTGTCAAAGATCATATTTGTCATGATTTTTCTGATTGGGTTAAAAAAAACTAAAAACTAATAGAATTTTAAAATTGGGTTAAAAAAAATAAAAACTAATTGAATTTTAAAATTGGGTTAAAAAAACTAAAAACTAATTGAATTTTAAAATTGGGTTAAAAAAACTAAAAACTAATTGAATTTTAAAATTGGACAGGGGTTGAAAATCTATCATTGCTGTCAAATAAAATTGGACACTTTTGGAGACTCCAGAGCTTCTACCTACGGGCTCAAGTAGCCCGTGATAGTTCCAAATGAACTTCATTTTCGAGTAGCAGAATCTAAAACATCTATCAAATCTTTTGATACAATGCAAGGTGGAAGATTGAATTAAACATGATAGAGGTGTGCATGTGGATGTAAAGTTTTCTCTGGCAACTTTATTCATTCAATTAAAATCTAGTAACATTTCTTAAATATATTTTTACAGGTGAGTAAAGGTGGAGGATGGACCATTGACAGCCACCTGAGTAAAGGAATTCGCACACCACAAGTGAAAGGTCCAGCGCGGGTTTTCATCTGTAACCTGGGTTTTTATGTCTCAGATTTTGATATTCAGGCAAGTTGAATTTGATAGATCCAAATATATTGCTTCTTAATTTCTTTGTTAAATCACAAATGCGCGTACATTTACAAACTATTCCTAGTGTTGAACATAGTTTAACAAGTGAAAACGACGTAAAATTGCCCTAGTTAACATACTGAAACTTTGCAATATGTTTTGTCTACCTTAACAACATCGACAGATTCTCAATTATTTACCTCAGCTAGCCTCAGACAAATTAGCTTGTACACAAGAAATAAAATAAGATAATAATTAACACATATATATATATATATATATATATATATATATATATATATATATATATATATATATATATATATATATATATATATATATATATATATATATATATATATTGTGAAACTATTTAGATTATTAGAAAATAATTATATTTTTTATCTAATTAAGTTAGATGTGACTAACTTTATTATATTGTGACTAACTCTATTATTGTTAGATGTGACTAACTTTAATGTCTCAATTAACTATCTTGAAAACTGAACAGTTATGGTTCTCAATTAATACAATTTAATATTTCTTCAGGTGTTGTTTGGTGAGTGTGGACGCATTAAGAGTTCATCAGTGCACTATGATAGTTCTGGAATACCTTTGGGTTCAGCCCATGTTGTATACGAGCGACAAGCAGATGCCCTGAAAGCTCTCAAGCAATACAATGGTATTTCTCTTGATTACCGACCAATGAGAATTACAATCGACACCAGATCATCTGGAGTAGACATGAGAAAATATGCACTAGCTTTAAGTGATTTTGGTAAGTAATGGAATTAAGAGAAAGGAATTCAAAGTCAGTACAAAGTACACGGTCCATTTGACCAGAAGTATTTTTGCAACTAAACGTCAATTTTTTTGACGTTCATATGTTCCCTACTTTGTTAAGGATAAGGATTTTTTTGGTCTATGTAAAATCATTTGGTTTTAGAGGAAACATTTTTTCCATGTCTTGGTATTGGTTAATTTTGGGATTTTAGTTTATAACTTGCTCAAGTATCTATTGTTTCCAAGTAAAAACCCTACTTATTGAAGTGTTTATTGCCAGATATGTAATATTAACGAATGTTTTCATTGACACATTTAATTTATTGATAGTAGCAGCTTTGATCTCGTAATTATAGTGATTAAAAAACTAATAAAATGTTTAATTTCATTAGGGTATTCTCATGAGAATCCAAATGGGGTAAGAGGCAAATATCTTCGTGGCAATGCAAGAGTTAGAGGAGGCAGAGGTCTCCGTGGCAATGCAAGAGATAGCAGAGGAAGAAGTCTCCGTGGCAGTGTAAGAGATATTAATGACAGAGTTCTCCGTGGCAATGCAAGAGATAGCAGAGGAAGAAGTCTCCGTGGCAGTGTAAGAGATATTAAAAACAGAGGTCTCCGTGGCAATGCAAGAGATAGCAGAGGAGGAAGTCTCCGTGGCATTGCAAGAGATATCGGATGCAGAAATTTCCGCAGAAATGCAAATTAATTGCAGGAGGTTTTAATGGCGATGAAAGACACAGGAAAGACACTGACACCAGGGGCAGTGTCAGATTTATAAGAGGTCCGGAAACTAATACACATACTGCGGAAGTGTTACCTAATAAACCTACTGCAGTGCAAGAGATATCGGAGGAAGAGGTCCCCGTGGCAATGGAAGAGATATCGGATGCCAGGGAAAAGCAAGAGATTTTGTGAGGAGAGGTCTTCATAGCGACGAAAGACACAGGAAGATACACCAAAGGAAGTGGCAGATTTATAAGAGGTCCGGACACTAATAAACCTACTGTGAAAGAACTTAATACTTAAGTTTCAGCTTTGGTCAACAAGGTTGTTAAATTTATGACATTCATGATAATGAATATGATCCTGAAGGCAACGAGGATTGGATCCAGCACTGAGGACGGGATGTACATATTACAGCACATAATAATACAAGAAATGATCACTTGTTACTAGGACATTTTGAATTGCACTTTTTTGTTTTAATAGGAATTATAACAGTTTAAATTGAAATAAATATGCTTCAGTTCTTCTTATTTTTTTTATTTAATTCTTATCATGAATTAACTTACTATTTAATTCTTATCATGAATTAACTTACTATTTAATTCTTATCATGAATTAACTTACTATTTAATTCTTATCATGAATTAACTTACTATTTAATTCTTATCATGAATTAACTTACTATTTAATTCTTATCATGAATTAACTTACTATTTAATTCTTAACATGAATTAACTTACTATTTAATTCTTATCATGAATTAACTTACTATTTAATTCTTATCATGAATTAACTTACTATTTAATTCTTATCATGAATTAACTTACTATTTAATTCTTATCATGAATTAACTTACTATTTAATTCTTATCATGAATTAACTTACTATTTAATTCTTATCATGAATTAACTTACTATTTAATTCTTATCATGAATTAACTTACTATTTAATTCTTATCATGAATTAACTTACTATTTAATTCTTATCATGAATTAACTTACTATTTAATTCTTATCATGAATTAACTTACTATTTAATTCTTATCATGAATTAACTTACTATTTAATTCTTATCATGAATTAACTTACTATTTAATTCTTATCATGAATTAACTTACTATTTAATTCTTATCATGAATTAACTTACTATTTAATTCTTATCATGAATTAACTTACTATTTAATTCTTATCATGAATTAACTTACTATTTAATTCTTATCATGAATTAACTTACTATTTAATTCTTATCATGAATTAACTTACTATTTAATTCTTATCATGAATTAACTTACTATTTAATTCTTATCATGAATTAACTTACTATTTAATTCTTATCATGAATTAACTTACTATTTAATTCTTATCATGAATAACTTACTATTTAATTCTTATCATGAATTAACTTACTATTTAATTCTTATCATGAATTAACTTACTATTTAATTCTTATCATGAATTAACTTACTATTTAATTCTTATCATGAATTAACTTACTATTTAATTCTTATCATGAATTAACTTACTATTTAATTCTTATCATGAATTAACTTACTATTTAATTCTTATCATGAATTAACTTACTATTTAATTCTTATCATGAATTAACTTACTATTTAATTCTTATCATGAATTAACTTACTATTTAATTCTTATCATGAATTAACTTACTATTTAATTCTTATCATGAATTAACTTACTATTTAATTCTTATCATGAATTAACTTACTATTTAATTCTTATCATGAATTAACTTACTATTTAATTCTTATCATGAATTAACTTACTATTTAATTCTTATCATGAATTAACTTACTATTTAATTCTTATCATGAATTAACTTACTATTTAATTCTTATCATGAATTAACTTACTATTTAATTCTTATCATGAATAACTTACTATTTAATTCTTATCATGAATTAACTTACTATTGAATTCTTATCATGAATTAACTTACTATTGAATTCTTATCATGAATTAACTTACTATTTAATTCTTATCATGAATTAACTTACTATTGAATTCTTATCATGAATTAACTTACTATTGAATTCTTATCATGAATTAACTTACTATTAATTCTTATCATGAATTAACTTACTATTTATTCTTATCATGAATTAACTTACTATTTAATTCTTATCATGAATTAACTTACTATTTAATTCTTATCATGAATTAACTTACTATTTAATTCTTATCATGAATTAACTTACTATTGAATTCTTATCATGAATTAACTTACTATTGAATTCTTATCATGAATTAACTTACTATTGAATTCTTATCATGAATTAACTTACTATTGAATTCTTATCATGAATTAACTTACTATTGAATTCTTATCATGAATTAACTTACTATTGAATTCTTATCATGAATTAACTTACTATTGAATTCTTATCATGAATTAACTTACTATTGAATTCTTATCATGAATTAACTTACTATTGAATTCTTATCATGAATTAACTTACTATTGAATTCTTATCATGAATTAACTACTATTGAATTCTTATCATGAATTTACTAATTATTTAATTCTTATCATGAATTTACTAATTATTTAATTCTTATCATGAATTTACTAATTATTTAATTCTTATCATGAATTTACTAATTATTTAATTCTTATCATGAATTTACTAATTATTTAATTCTTATCATGAATTTACTAATTATTTAATTCTTATCATGAATTTACTAATTATTAATTCTTATCATGAATTTACTAATTATTTAATTCTTATCATGAATTTACTAATTATTTAATTCTTATCATGAATTTATTTATTATTTAAGTCTTATTAGTGCAAACATATTTTCATGAAGCATAAACATTTAACATTAAATTTAGAATTTCTTAAGACCTAAAGATTTAACCTAAAAGGGGATTTAGGTAAACGATTTAGGGTAAAGGGCAGCAGGCCATATAATAGTCGCACCTCATAAATCCAGCCACTCTCGCCCATATACCAATTGTTTATATGTTTTTGAACTCATAGCCAATAATAATAATTGGAAGCCCAATTTATTCACCCACAAGCCTCTTTTCAAAATATCACCCTACTTATTGAAGTGTTTATTGCCAGATGTAATATTACGAATGTTTTCATTGACACATTTAATTTATTGATAGTAGCAGCTTTGATCTCGTAATTATAGTGATTAAAAAACTAATAAAATGTTTAATTTCATTAGGGTATTCTCATGAGAATCCAAATGGGGTAAGAGGCAAATATCTTCGTGGCAATGCAAGAGTTAGAGGAGGCAGAGGTCTCCGTGGCAATGCAAGAGATAGCAGAGGAAGAAGTCTCCGTGGCAGTGTAAGAGATATTAATGACAGAGTTCTCCGTGGCAATGCAAGAGATAGCAGAGGAAGAAGTCTCCGTGGCAGTGTAAGAGATATTAAAAACAGAGGTCTCCGTGGCAATGCAAGAGATAGCAGAGGAGGAAGTCTCCGTGGCAATGCAAGATATATTAATGACAGAGTTCTCCGTGGCAATGCAAGAGATAGCAGAGGAAGAAGAGGTCTCCGTGGCATTGCAAGAGATATCGGATGCAGAAATTTCCGCAGAAATGCAAAAGATATTGCAGGGAATTAATTGCAGGAGGTTTTAATGGCGATGAAAGACACAGGAAAGACACTGACACCAGGGGCAGTGTCAGATTTATAAGAGGTCCGGAAACTAATACACATACTGCGGAAGTGTTACCTAATAAACCTACTGCAGTGCAAGAGATATCGGAGGAAGAGGTCTCTGTCCCAGTGCAAGAGATATCGGAGGCAGAGGTCCCCGTGGCAATGGAAGAGATATCGGATGCCAGGGAAAAGCAAGAGATTTTGTGAGCAGAGGTCTTCATAGCGACGAAAGACACAGGAAGATACACCAAAGGAAGTGGCAGATTTATAAGAGGTCCGGACACTAATAAACCTACTGTGAAAGAACTTAATACTTAAGTTTCAGCTTTGGTCAACAAGGTTGTTAAATTTATGACATTCATGATAATGAATATGATCCTGAAGGCAACGAGGATTGGATCCAGCACTGAGGACGGGATGTACATATTACAGCACATAATAATACAAGAAATGATCACTTGTTACTAGGACATTTTGAATTGCACTTTTTTGTTTAATAGGAATTATAACAGTTTAAATTGAAATAAATATGCTTCAGTTCTTATTTTTTTTATTTAATTCTTATCATGAATTAACTTACTATTTAATTCTTATCATGAATTAACTTACTATTTAATTCTTATCATGAATTAACTTACTATTTAATTCTTATCATGAATTAACTTACTATTTAATTCTTATCATGAATTAACTTACTATTTAATTCTTATCATGAATTAACTTACTATTTAATTCTTATCATGAATTAACTTACTATTTAATTCTTATCATGAATTAACTTACTATTTAATTCTTATCATGAATTAACTTACTATTTAATTCTTATCATGAATTAACTTACTATTTAATTCTTATCATGAATTAACTTACTATTTAATTCTTATCATGAATTAACTTACTATTTAATTCTTATCATGAATTAACTTACTATTTAATTCTTATCATGAATTAACTTACTATTTAATTCTTATCATGAATTAACTTACTATTTAATTCTTATCATGAATTAACTTACTATTTAATTCTTATCATGAATTAACTTACTATTTAATTCTTATCATGAATTAACTTACTATTTAATTCTTATCATGAATTAACTTATTATTGAATTCTTATCATGAATTAACTTATTATTGAATTCTTATCATGAATTAACTTATTATTGAATTCTTATCATGAATTAACTTATTATTGAATTCTTATCATGAATTAACTTATTATTGAATTCTTATCATGAATTTACTAATTATTTAATTCTTATCATGAATTAACTTATTATTGAATTCTTATCATGAATTAACTAATTATTTAATTCTTATCATGAATTTACTAATTATTTAATTCTTATCATGAATTTACTAATTATTTAATTCTTATCATGAATTTACTAATTATTTAATTCTTATCATGAATTTACTAATTATTTAATTCTTATCATGAATTTACTAATTATTTAATTCTTATCATGAATTTACTAATTATTTAATTCTTATCATGAATTTATTTATTATTTAAGTCTTATTAGTGCAAACATATTTTCATGAAGCATAAACATTTAACATTAAATTTAGAATTTCTTAAGACCTAAAGATTTAACCTAAAAGGGGATTTAGGTAAACGATTTAGGGTAAAGGGCAGCAGGCCATATAATAGTCGCACCTCATAAATCCAGCCACTCTCGCCCATATACCAATTGTTTATATGTTTTTGAACTCATAGCCAATAATAATAATTGGAAGCCCAATTTATTCACCCACAAGCCTCTTTTCAAAATATCACTGTGAATAACAAAAGTCAATAGTGCCCACGAGGCGGGAGGTTTCCTCAGATGTATCGTATGTAATACTCTAATATTAAACGCTGTGCCTAACAAACATGCATATCATTATCTATTGTGAGGGCATAGGTTTGCACAAGCAAAACCATCCACTGGTGTACATGCTTGCGGTTCACTACAGCATGTGCATGGCCGTGCACCCGAACGAGATTTGGCAACCCGTACCCAAAACATCCCTTGTATAGGCTCGTACTGGGATTATTAAGCTGTCTGGAGTACAGATGTAGGGTTTTCTATTTTGCTTTCCCGACTGCAATGCGTATGTCGCCATTGTACATGTGGCAGACGCTTCACGATGCTGTCGGAATCAGCAGAGAAAATATGAGAGTCTATGGTTGCATTACAGAGTCCTTGAGGGTCTCTTCTCAGACTAGCCTCACCTGGTCCTGGTCCACGTTGATGGTTGGAATCTCCTCAATGCTTAAGAGATTTTAAGGGACTAATAGGGTCCTCATCACATTTATAGTTTAGTGAATAATAGGCAACTCGGTTTTGAAGACATCTAGAGCTGAAGGCTTGAGTAAATAGTTGGTAATATTCAGAAGTGGTTCAACAGAAACACCGCATATAGCTTAACAGTAGTTTATTTACTAACTTAACCACTAATGTAAAGGGTGCTTGATTTACTTTAGATTGACGTCAGAAAGTCTATGGTTGCATTAGCGAGACTTGACGTCTGGCTAATCGATTCGGATCCACTCCGAATCCACTTAGTCTATAATATAATTATATAATATAACAAGATCTTGTTATTGTTTAATATAATTATTAATATAATAACATAATTATAATTTATAATATATTATATATATTATTTAATATATTTATATAATATATATATTATATATTATATAATATATTTATATATTATATATATTATATATATATATATTATATAATATATTTATATATATAATATATTTATATATATATAATATATTATATAATAATATATATATTTATATTATACAAAATTCTATATATATATATATATTATATAATTTAATAGTATATAGTATTATATACATCTTACAGGTAGGCTGCCTCTCTTATTCACTCAGGCACATTTATGCAAGAACTGGTAGGTGGTTAAGTAGCAACACATGGTTACTTAGGTAGCGGCACTCCTTAGTTCACTCTAGGTCACTCACAACGATCTCAATTTGTCACCAGGGGTTACCTGATACCAGTCTGTTTCGCTCTGGTGATTTGTCACTAGGTTTCTAAACAATATAATCATGATCGCGATTCCGGGCGAGCGTTGGTATATGGAAAAGATGCTGAGTTTAACTTGACGGTGAGGAATGGACTGTGTTCAGTCTATTGGCCGATAGACAGAACAAGACACGTCCACTAGCAATGAACTTCCTCACGTGAATACCCTTGCAAGATAATGCAGGGCATCTCGAGGGACACACACAAGGGGTTGCAATTGACCAATGGTGTTTCAGCAAAAGAGCGGGAACCAATCATATTGATCGTTCCATGATTAGTAGCAGAGGTGATGTAATGAACACGTCACAGTTGTTATTCTCCATCGCCCTGGTTGAGGCTGACCCCAGAGGTCAGATCTGTCGCCTCGCTGGCGTCCCCCCCTCTCTCACACCTGGCACCTCCTATGTACTCTCTGACCCTGTGGCAAGTATGCTTAACATACCTGTATCTACTCTCTGCCTGGACATACGGCGTATTTTATAACATGTATTTTATAACATAAGTTAGAAAATACGTTTATATTTAGAAAAATATAGAAATAGTTTAAATAGAGAAAAAATATATAGTTTAAATATAGAAAAAATATATAGTTTAAATATAGAAAAAATGTATTTTCTAACATAGGTTAGAACGAGTTTATTTTATGTGTTAGAAAATAAACTTTGTTGTTATGTTGAACACTGTCTTTTCGTACACCCCAAACATTTTAATGAAGTCTCCGTGTCTCTGAAGTTTTTTGCAGTCTCCGTGGTGTAGTGGTAAGACACTCGCCTGGCGTTCCTCGAGCGCTATGTCATGGGTTCGTATCCTGGCCGGGGAGGATTTACTGGGCGCAATTCCTTAACTGTAGCCTCTGTTTAACGCAACAGTAAAATGTGTACTTGGATGAAAAACGATTCTTCGCGGCGGGGATCGTATTCCAAGGACCTGCCCGAAACGCTACGCGTACTAGTGGCTGTACAAGAATGTAACAACTCTTGTATATATATATGTAAGTACTTTTGATCTGCTACGTCACCTAAAATTACTGTTGCTATTCATATTGAGACTGCCTTTGTGAATTGGGCTGAATTCATAGCACCACTCAACTTCATAAATAACGTGAGAACCCATTAGTTTATCTCCAGCAAATGACGCAGGTCGATGGTCTAAGTGAAGCGGATTTCAAACTTTTGAGGTCTCAGCGTTTGCTCTCGCCCAGTCAATTGTTCTTCAATGACCCTGGAGTGAGGAATGAGCTGCTTACTACACTTAGCGTGTTAGTTAAGCAAGTCCTTCCTCAGGAGACCCATCTAGACTTTCAGTTAAAGTTGACGGATGTAATATTAGAATCTCACGACAGGAATAGGGATAAAGAAATTAAATGTTTTCAAATTCCACAAAAATATTCAAAATCACCATAAATTTGTTCACTTCTACGCTGATGATATAATGATATTCCATTCACCTGGGCTCTAGGAAACTCGAACTGTGGACCACACGAAGCTCTATTTAACGAGGTATTGAGTAGTCCTCATAAGGAAGGTTCGAGTCTCCTAGAGCCCAGGCGAATGCAATGTCTATTTACACGGAAGTGTGGATGCTATATATAATCGTACATATGCTGGGTATGCTAACATGCAGAACACTCATAACTCAGTATTAGACTCATAGACCTAGGTTTATTCATGTCAGCAAAGAAGACAAACTAAAATGGTTGACTAAAATGGTGTCAACCCTGGCAGAATGCAACATTTCGTGAGAAACAATTGTATGATGGGTCCCAGTTTGGCTTTGTATGAGATTCAAATTCCTTGGCCCTTGAGATCCCAATGTATGGTCCAATTGTTATCAGACTTTCTCGTCAGTATAAGGAGAGGCTAGGAGCTCTTAAGGGTCTTGAGGTTTTACTCAATGTCAGATTTGTCAAAATGATGCTCCTTGAATACATCAAATCTTTAGTTGATTATGCTGCACCTCTGCTCTATTAGATGCCTGAAAGTAAGCGTGGAATGCTTGAAATATTAGTGAACGAACTGTTAAGAATTATCTTTGGTTGCCCAGACAGCTGGGTGGACAGCGCTTCGGATTCGTAATCCTGAGGTTCCGGGTTCGATCCACGGTGGAGGCGGAGGCAAATGGGCAAAATGTTTCTTTCACCCTGATGCCCCTGTTACCTAGCAGTAAATAGGTACTGCTTAATTGACAATCGATTTGAGAATGGTCCAGGACGGACCGAAACGTCGTCGTCCCTTCACCTTCTAGTGTGTGGTCAGGTCAACATAAGTTAGCCACGTTATTGCGACTCACTGCCTGCATAGTAAAAAGGTACCTGGGAGTTAGTCAGCTGCTAAGGGCTGCTTCCTAGGGCGTGTGTAACAAAAAGGAGGTCTGGTCGAGGACCGTGCCGTAGGGACGCTAAGCCCCGAAATCATCTCAAGGTCTCAATATAACCCTCGTACCACAAAGATACTTAATATGAAAAATTACTTAATATTCCAAGCGTTATTGATCATGTATTTATTTATTTATTCGTTTATTTATTTACATTCAAGAAGGTACAATGGCATTATGAGAGAACTTAGCATTGATATATTTATATTCTTGAAAGCTACTGACACGCATTGCGTTTCGGACAAGTTCTTAATCTAACAGATAATTTTAGGTAGTTAAGAAAATTTGAAGAAAAATTAGTAGATACATTTTAGTAAAACTTTATGATTATCGACATGTACATTGTTGCATATCTTGAGGATTATTTCCTGGTACATTGTAGAATAATTTGAGGTTTATTTCTAGGTACATTGAAGCATAATTTGAGGTTTATTTCTAGGTACATTGTAGCATAATTTGAGGTTTATTTCTAGGTACATTTAAGTAAAATTTGCATTCAACATAATAACCATGATATAAGATGATGGCAGTGATTACAACGGTGAGAAATTATAAAATTTAGGAACATATTGTATCGCACTGTATCGTGTGAGGTAGCACACGATACAGTGCGAGTGTGAAACACTAGGTTGAAAACTGTCAGTAAGAAATTAGGTACTTTTTGGTGTTACTTTTGACTAAGGGGTTACCTTGGTTACCTTGAGGTGTTTCCGGGGCTTAGCGTCCCCGCGGCCCGGTCGTCGACCAGGCCTCCTGGTTGCTGGACTGATCAACCAGGCTGTTGGACGCGGCTGCTCGCAGCCGGACGTATGAGTCACAGCCTGGTTGATCAGGTATCCTTTGGAGGTGCTTATCCAGGTTGGGGTAGGTTGGATAGCTTTTTATTTCGCTATGGAGTAAGTTCTATTGACTAGGTCTCTTTATTTGCATAGAGTGTTTACAAAGATTTAGTTTGACTCTGGGGATATCAAAGATATGTTTATTTTTGTGTGTGCTAATTATAGGCTCTATTACATTTCTCAAGGAAGAGCTTCAGATCAGGGGTTACATCTAGGAACAAGGTTTTGTACATGTAAATAGCACAAGAGAATGTGTGGAGTTAGTTTATGTTTAGCATGTTGAGAGATTTAAACAGAGGGGCTGTGTATTGTCTGAAAACAGAGTTTGTTATTGTTCTCATAGCAGATTGTTGCTGGGTGATGTTGGGCTTGAAGTAGTTTGCAGTGGTTGAACCCTATGCACAGATAATGTATGTATGATACGGATGGATGTAGCTGAAATTAATTGTCAGTTTGATATAAAAATGCTTAGGCATACTCATTATAAACCTTGGACAGCCCTCCTGAATGTCTTTGTCAACATTGTTTAAATTGGATAACTAAATCTGGAACTGAACTTAGAATGTATCAGATATATAATTTGTTCCAGGAGAGACAACAAAGACACTTTCCAGTTCCGTGGAAGATTATCCATTTCCAATTTTAATCCCTCTCTTTCCTCCTAAGAAGGAAATTAGTGACCAAGCTTCGTCATGAGGCAAAGCACAACGCCTTAATCCATACTGGTGTCAGTATATCCAAAAACATATACACAAATGGTTCCTCTAAACTGCCCCACTGGTGCAGTTGTGTCACATAGCCAGCAACCAGGTTCTTTTCTTATAAAACTGTATATATGGGTACTTAGTGCCTCTTACTCGATCCCACCCCGAGTCATATGTAAGTTATTAGTAACTTGCAGTAATAATCATTCAAAAGCAAAAGGGGGTAAACTAAACAGAACCATCACCAAGTGCACTTTTTACTATATATACACACGTAAATGACATAACACTGCAGGTGTCATTTTAGCATCAGACACTATAAAACGTTTGCAATCTTCTTTCCCGGGGAAGACAAAATTATTTGCCCTGAAGCAGGCCATAAACTATACAATTGAGAATAATTTACATGATGTCATCATTCATACCGACTCTAAATCTTCGCTCCAGGCATTGTTATCCAGTCAACACATAGATAATATACAACTCCACAGAAATCCAACAAATAAGAAAAGATGCCCATAATCTAAGGCTGTCAATCACCCTAAATTATATACCAAGTCACATTGACACAGTTGATAATGAAAAAGACAGACTCATTAGAAAAAAAACTGCAACTGCTCTACATATTTGTACAGGTTCAAATACCTCCAAGTTTTTCACAGATTAAGGAGCAAATCAAGAAGAAAATACTCCCAACTATCAAAAGTCGCCACGGAGCCAAAGTAGCGGAAGGAAGATCCACTACGATATGGTAGTCTAATCTTTGAAGTGGCTGTGGAATGTGCATCTAATGCAGCTGCTGTCGTTGGATTAATGTTTAGTTTGATGAATAGGGCTTTAGTAGCTTCACATTCCAGAAAGTAGTGAAATAGTGGTGCCTTTCCTTCTGTTCCACAGATATGACACTCTTTATCTTTTATGTTCATTACCTCCTAGCAGCATTTGTAACCAAGTCTGAGTCTGTGTATGGCTACTGCATTGTCTCTGGATATCTTTTTACCAGGCTTGAAAGAGGAGTACCCAGTGGCTTGTTCGTACCATATCGTAGTGGATCTTCCTTCCGCTACTTTGGCTCCGTGGCGACTTTTGATAGTTGGGAGTATTTTCTTCTTGATTTGCTCCTTAATCTGTGAAAAACTTGGAGGTATTAGAAAAGCCGTTAAAGAATGGGACTCACTACTGATCATTCTGCACTTACATCCGCACCAAGATAATGTTATTAAAACACGACTAAAACAGAAGAGAAAAAGAAACATGGAAAAAGGAGGAAACCCCACCTCCATTTAAAAATTTGACCCAAATATCAGAGTAACAAGGTTATCTTGAATAACCGAACTCAACATCGACAGATTCTCAATTATTTACCTCAGCTAGTCTAAGACAAATTAGCTTGTACACAAGAAATAAGATAAAACCAGGACTTCACAGAAATAAACTGGGAAGAACAGCTAGAAAATGCGAACCTGAACCAGTGCCTGGAAAAAATAAGCTCAGTAGCACTAGAAATATGTACAAACCGCATCCCCCTAAGAAAAAGAGGAAGAGATGCAGATTGGAACGAGAACGTCGTTCCCTATATAGGCGAAGAAAACGAATCGCGGTACAACTTGAGCACCCTATCTCAGGAACGGCGAAGAAGGTTAGGTAGCGAAATAGGAAAAATTGAACTCAAGCTACAAGAATCATACAAAACGCAGGAGAGGGAAAGAGAGCAAAAGGCCATCAGTGAAATAGAGAGAAACCCGAAATATTTTTTCTCCTATGCAAAATCAAGATCAAAAACCACATCTAGTATCGGGCCCCTGCGAAAGGAAGATGGAACTTTTACCGATGACAACAAAGAAATGAGCGAGCTACTGAGGAAGCAATACGACTCTGTCTTCAGCGAGCCATTAAACGCACTAAAGATCGATAACCCAAATGAATTTTTCATGGATATGATACCAACATCAAATCATATATCAGACGTCACCCAATCCCCACTGGATTTTGAAGAAGCCATAAACAGTATGCCTATGCACTCCGCACCAGGCCCGGATTCTTGGAACTCCATATTCATCAAGAACTGTAAAAAACCACTATCGCAGGCCCTTCACATTCTGTGGAGACAAAGCCTAGATACTGGCGTTATTCCTGATATACTAAAAACAGCAGAGATAGCACCACTTCATAAAGGAGGAAATAAGGCAGAGGCAAAAAATTACAGACCGATTGCACTAACATCGCACATCATAAAAATTTTTGAGAGAGTGCTAAGAAGTAAGATCACAAAATACATGGAATCACAGCATCTCCATAACCCCGGACAACATGGTTTCAGAACAGGGCGCTCTTGCCTGTCGCAGTTGCTGGACCACTATGATATGGCATTAGATGCTATGGAAGACAAACAAAACGCTGATGTAATTTACACAGATTTCGCAAAAGCTTTTGATAAATGTGACCATGGTGTTATTGCCCATAAAATGCGCTCAAAAGGAATTACCGGAAAAGTAGGCAGATGGATCTACAATTTCCTGACCAACAGAACCCAATGTGTAATAGTCAACAAAATAAAATCCAACCCGTCAACCGTTAAGAGCTCAGTCCCCAGGGTACTGTGCTTGCTCCAGTACTTTTTCTCATCCTCATATCGGACATAGACAAGAGCACAACCTATAGCACTGTATCATCCTTTGCAGATGACACTAGGATCTTCATGAGAGTAGGCAACATAGAGGACACGGCGAACCTCCAGTCAGATGTAGATCAGGTCTTTCTATGGGCTACAGAAAATAATATGGTGTTTAACGAAGACAAGTTCCAGCTCATGCGCTATGGAAAAAATGAAAATATAAAAACGGAAACCACGTACAAAACTCAGGCAAATCATAACATAGAACGAAAAGGCAATGTAAAGGATCTGGGTGTACTCATGTCGGAAGACCTTACCTTTAAAGAACACAATAAAGTAGCCGTCACAACTGCAAGAAAAATGACAGGTTGGATAACAAGAACTTTTCACACTAGAGATGCTATACCGATGATGACACTTTTCAAAACGCTTGTGCTCTCTAGAGTGGAGTACTGCTGCACAATGACAGCCCCTTTCACTGCTGGTGAAATTGCTGACCTGGAGAGCGTGCAGAGGTCCTTTACTGCTAGAATCCACTCGGTAAAACATCTAAACTATTGGGACCGACTAAGAGCCTAAATCTGTATTCCCTTGAGCGCAGGCGGGAGAGATACATAATAATTTACACGTGGAAAATATTAGAGGGGCTGGTCCCAAACCTGCACACAGAAATAACATCACATGAGACCAGAAGACATGGCAGGATGTGCAGAATACCCCCGTTGAAAAGCAGAGGTGCAACTGGTACTCTGAGAGAGAACTCTATCAACATCAGAGGCCCGAGACTGTTCAACACGCTTCCACTACACATAAGGGACATAACTGGCAAACCCTCACAGTGTTCAAGAGAGAACTGGATAAGCACCTCCAAAGGATACCTGATCAACCAGGCTGTGACTCATACGTCAGGCTGCGAGCAGCCGCGTCCAACAGCCTGGTTGATCAGTCCAGCAACCAGGAGGCCTGGTCGATGACCGGGCCGCGGGGACGATAAGCCCCGGAAGCACCTCAAGGTATCCTCAAGGTAAGGTATAAGTNAACCTCTATCATGTCACCCCTAACCCATTGTTTCGCGTTCTGTCCTGTGTTGATACTTTTAATACCCTATTAATATCCCCTTTGTTATGTCCATTCATCCACTTGTAAACCTCTATCATGTCACCCCTAACTCTTCGCCTTTCCAGTGAATGCAAATTAAGCTTTGTTAATCTTTCTTCATATGAAAGATTTCTAATTTGGGGAATTAACTTAGTCATCCTACGCTGGACACGTTCAAGTGAATTTATATCCATTCTATAATATGGCGACCAAAACTGAACTGCATAATCTAAATGGGGCCTAACAAGAGCAAGATATAGCTTGAGAACCACACCAGGTGTCTTGTTACTTACGCTGCGATTAATAAATCCGAGTGTCCTATTTGCATTACGAACATTTATGCATTGATCCTTTTGTTTTAAATTCCTACTAATCAAAACTCCCAGATCCCTTTCGCAATCCGACTTCGCAATCTCAACACCTAGCTCGTATCTTGTAACTCTATCATCGTTACCTAGCCTCAGAACTTTACATTTATCAGCATTAAACTGCATCTGCCAGTCCTTTGACCATTTCAAAACCCTATCTAGATCAACAAGAGATAGTCCTCCTCCGAATTAATTTCCCTACCGATTTTCGTATCATCGGCAAATTTGCAAATGTTGCTACTCAAACCTGAATCTAAATCATTTATATATATTATAAACAACAGAGGTCCCAAGACAGAGCCTTGAGGCACTCCACTTACAACATTTTCCCACTCTGACTTGACTCCATTTATACTAACTCTCTGTTTCCTTTGGTATAGCCATGCCCTAATCCAGCTTAATATAGCACCCCCAATACCATGAGCCTCTATCTTTTTAATCAGTCTTTCATGTGGCACTGTATCAAAAGCTTTGCTAAAGTCAAGGTACACAACATCACAATCCTTACCACTATCAACTGCCTCAACTATGCTAGAATAAAAAGATAACAAATTTGTTAAACATGAACGGCCATTTATAAAACCATGTTGCGACTCAATTATTAATTTATGTTTTTCAAGATGAAGACGAATTTTATTTGCTATTATAGATTCGAGTAACTTTCCCACAATAGACGTTAGGCTAATTGGTCGATAGTTAGACGCAAGTGATCTATCTCCTTTCTTAAAAACTGGTATCACATTAGCAACTTTCCAAAACTCTGGCACTCTGCCTGACTCTATTGATTTATTAAATATGATTGACAGTGGGTCACAAAGCTCCTCTTTGCATTCTTTCAGCACCCTGGCAAACACTTCATCCGGCCCTGGGGATTTGTTTGGTTTGAGTTTTACTATTTGTTTAAGAACATCCTCCCTGGTAACTGCTAAACTCGTCAACCTGTCCTCGTCCCCACCCACATAGACTTGTTCGGCTGAAGGCATATTGTTAAGTTCCTCTTTAGTAAATACAGATACAAAATATTTGTTAAAAATACTACTCATCTCTTCATCACTATCTGTTATTTGACCTGTCTCAGTTTTTAATGGACCTATCCTTTCCCTAGTCTTAGTTCGATATAACTGAAAAAACCCTTTAGGATTTGTCTTTGCTTGCCCTGCTATACGAACTTCATAGTTTCTTTTTGCTTTCCTTATCTCTTTTTTAACATTTCTAACCAGTTGTACGAATTCCTGTTCTAAAGTGACCTCCCCATTTTTAATCCTTTTGTACCAAGCTCTCTTTTTACCTATAAGGTTCTTCAAATTCTTTGTTATCCACTTTGGGTCATTAGTAATCGATCTATTCAATTTGTGTGGTATACTACGTTCCTGTGCTTTGTTTAGAATATTCTTAAATAAGTTATATATTGAATCCACATCGAAATCCCCATTTACATCACCTATCGCTGGGTTCATGTCTCGCTCCAAGACCGGCCCACACCCCATACCCAAGACTTTTCAATCAATTTGACCCAAAAAATTTCTTAGGCTATTAAAATCAGCTTTTCGAAAATCTGGCACTTTAACAGAATTTTCTCCTACAGGTCTTTTCCATTCTATGCTAAATCTGATTTCTTTGTGATCACTGTTCCCTAGCTCACTCCCTATTTCGATGTCATTAATTGTGTTTCCCTGTTAGTTAACACTAAATCTAAAATATTATTTTCCCGTGTTGGTTCCTTAATGTGTTGCGTAAGAAAGCAATCGTCAATTAATTCTAGAAAATCTTCTGCTTCACTATTCCCTGTTTTGTTCAACCAGTTTATTCCACTAAAATTAAAGTCACCCATGACATAAATACTGTTAGATCTAGATGCCCTAGATATTTCATCCCATAGATGCTTTGCTTCCATTCCGTCTAAATTTGGTGGCCTATATATAACTCCTATTATAATATATAATTCCTATTATAATATTATTCGCTTTTTCGTTTAATTCTATCCAAATAGTTTCTGTGTGCGGCTCAGTTTTGATTCCCTCTTTGAGACTACATTTCAAATTGTCCCTAACGTATATGGCTACTCCACCTCCTCGTCTAATATATCTATCTGTGTGAAATAGTTTAAATCCATTTATTTGATATTCAGCTAATAGTTCTCTATTATCTACTTTCATCCACGTTTCGGTAAGTGCAATAATATCTATTTTTTCTGTGCAGACAAGAGCATTTAATTCGTTAATTTTATTTCTTAGACTTCTACTGTTAGTGTAATATACCCTAAGTGAATAATTATTTTGAGGCCCTTCTCTTTCCCTGATCATTTTGCCAATTCCTTTCTCCCACAAACACATACTTTTATTACCTCCTTCCTCCAAATCAATTCCCATACCTCTATCTACTAACAGTTTAAACCGAAACAAACACCTCTAACCACTTCTTCCAACGAGTTCGCAACAGCAACAACCCCAGCTCTTGATAGATGCACCCATCACGAGCATACATTTCATTCCTTCCATAGAAGTGTTCCCAGTTCTCTATGAAAGATATTGCATTTGATTTGCAATATCTTTCCAGCCGGCAATTGACACCAAGTGCCCTCGACATCCATTCAGTATTTAGCTCACCTTTAATCTGTTCCACCACCAGCTCACCCTTAATCTGTTCCCTCTATCTCTGGCACAAAACGTCCTTTTTTTGTTCAAACGTTCAAATAAGTTGCATTCACTGGAAAGGCGAAGAGTTAGGGGTGATATGATAGAGGTTTACAAGTGGATGAATGGACATAACAAAGGGGATATTAATAGGCTATTAAAAGTATCAACACAAGACAGAACACGAAACAATGGGGATAAATTAGAAAAGTTTAGATTTAGGAAAGACTTGGGTAAATACTGGTACAGTAACAGGGTTGTTGATTTGTGGAACCAATTGCCGCTTAACATTTTGCAGGTGGGGTCCCTCGATTGTTTCAAGCTTGGGTTGGACATGTATATGAGCGGTATTGGGTGGTTATAAATAGGAGCTGCCTCGTATGGGCCAATAGGCCTTCTGCAGTTGCCTTTGTTCTTTGTTCTTATGTTCTTATAACTCCCAGATCCCTTTCGCAATCTAACCTTGCATTCTCAACAGCATCTAGCTCGTGTCTTGTAACTCTGTCACCTAGCCTCAAATCCTTACATTTGTCAGCATTAAACTGCATCTGCCAATCTTTTGACCATTTCAAACCGCTATATGGATCGTCTTGATATAAAAATCAGGAGGGAAAATATACATAGAAAAAGAGTCACTTTCACTTCAGGACGATCTAAATAGGGATTTGAAATGGTCAAAAGATTAGCAGATGCAGTTTATGCTGACAAATGTAAGGTTTTGAGGCTAGGTAATGACGACAGTTACAAGATTCGACCTACATGGTGTTGAGATTGCGAAGTTGGATAGCGAAAGGGATCTGGGCGTTATTAGGGGTATCTAGGATTAGTAAGAATTTAGAAGCAAAATCTCAATGAATAAATATGCGTCATAAGGCAAATAGAACACTGGAATTTATCTATCGAATCGTTATTAATAAGCAATCCCCTAATCCAACTCAATATAGCACCTCAGATACAAGGAGACTGAAATGTATCGTCCTGAAGTGAAAGTGACTCTTTTTCTATGTATATTTTCCCTCCTGATTTTTATATCAAGACGATCCATATATTATATCTTTTTAATCAGTCTTTCATGTGGCACTGTATCAAAAGGTTTGCTAAAGTCAAGGTTCATAATATCACAAACCTTATCACTTTCAACTGCCTCTACTATGCTGGAATAACTATTTTCTCTGTTTATCTATTTCTATTTCTATCATCATTACCTAATATTTGAACCTTTCATTTGTCTACATATTATTTTTTGTATTCATGAGGCAAAAGCTAGAAGTGAGGTGGGAGGAAAAAGGAAGTGAGGGGTGGTTGCCTTATATAAGTCTTGACGCATATAGATGGGAGTTATGGGCTATTCGTTCCTGTGCCACCTCTCTAGTGGCTTAATCTTCATCAATATCTGGAAGAAGTTAGTATAGTAGCACGTCACTGGGTAAGCTAACGTACAGACATGGTTGTCAACATTGATGTGAGTCTGGACGACATCATAAAGTCCCAGAAGATCAAGGGGGGTGCCAGAAGAGGCCGCGGCGATGGTCGAAGAATGTTTCGTCAATACCGTGGGGGCTTCTCACGATTGAGAGAGAAGTCTACACTTCCATCCATGACTCCAATGGTAAGTTTTTTTCTTATCATCCTTCGTCTAATTCATAGATCAGCTGTATGTAAATACGTTCTCAAGTAAGCACAATTGACTTTAGAATGGTCCAGGACGGACCGAAACGTCGTCGTCTCTTCACCTTCTAGTGTGTGGTCTGGTCAACATACTTTAGCCACGTTATTGTGACTTATCGCCTGCACATATATATTATATTTTGATAATACCTCTCATCTCATTTCTATTAACCTTTTTTGTATCTATAATTAAAAAATTTCATATACCTGAGCTGAATATTTTTCAATCTTTATAACTACATTATAGTTATTTAATTGTTGAACTCCCATTAAACTTTTATGTTTTTCAAATTCTTTGTCGAAAAGTGCTTTAAAGTTGGAGATACTTTCATAGCTATCTTTAATACCATTCCACTCAGTGGGTACTTCCTTACGTTCCTTTGACTCATTTGCTTTTTCTGTGTCCTGCATCTTTCAATCTTGAAGTCCACCGAATGGTCTTATAGACAAAGATTGTCTTCTACATACTAACAATAATGTTCTCGACGAGTACATGAAGGCGGTGGCTTGTCAAAGATCATATTTGTCATGATTTTTCTGATTGGGTTAAAAAAAAACTAAAAACTAATAGAATTTTAAAATTGGGTTAAAAAAATAAAAACTAATTGAATTTTAAAATTGGGTTAAAAAAACTAAAAACTAATTGAATTTTAAAATTGGGTTAAAAAAAACTAAAAACTAATTGAATTTTAAAATTGGACAGGGGTTGAAAATCTATCATTGCTGTCAAATAAAATTGGACACTTTTGGAGACTCCAGAGCTTCTACCTACGGGCTCAAGTAGCCCGTGATAGTTCCAAATGAACTTCATTTTCGAGTAGCAGAATCTAAAACATCTATCAAATCTTTTGATACAATGCAAGGTGGAAGATTGAATTAAACATGATAGAGGTGTGCATGTGGATGTAAAGTTTTCTCTGGCAACTTTATTCATTCAATTAAAATCTAGTAACATTTCTTAAATATATTTTTACAGGTGAGTAAAGGTGGAGGATGGACCATTGACAGCCACCTGAGTAAAGGAATTCGCACACCACAAGTGAAAGGTCCAGCGCGGGTTTTCATCTGTAACCTGGGTTTTTATGTCTCAGATTTTGATATTCAGGCAAGTTGAATTTGATAGATCCAAATATATTGCTTCTTAATTTCTTTGTTAAATCACAAATGCGCGTACATTTACAAACTATTCCTAGTGTTGAACATAGTTTAACAAGTGAAAACGACGTAAAATTGCCCTAGTTAACATACTGAAACTTTGCAATATGTTTTGTCTACCTTAACAACATCGACAGATTCTCAATTATTTACCTCAGCTAGCCTCAGACAAATTAGCTTGTACACAAGAAATAAAATAAGATAATAATTAAACACATATATATATATATATATATATATATATATATATATATANAACTCCACTTTCCGGCCAACGCACTTGGTCTGGACATAACGTGACAGTTTATACCCAGATTTAGGAGAGTGACTTGGTCCTCAGTGAGGTTGATTCCTGCGAGGTTCAGGAAGCCGTCTCTTGGTCGTGAAATTGCCATGTGTCCTCCATATAGTGTTGTTAGCTTCTTGATAATCCTTGTTTCCGTGCTGAGGTGATGTCGGTCTATGAGGATGTCGAGGTGTTGTTCGATGTGGGTGCGGAGACTTTCGTCGATGTTGCTGTTTCTCCATTCGTTTGTGGCCTGAAGTAGTTGCGTTTTATTGTCTTTGATTTCATTTTCTGCCTTGTATATCTGATTACGAATCAGATCTTGGCGATATTTTATCGTGAAGGCTTGATTCTTGCTGCTGGTCGTGCGTTTTAATATTAGTATATTTTGGTAGCAGTCTTTCCTGTAGACATATGTTATTAAATATGACCGAAAAAGTAAGATTAATAATTCTAACACGAATTTTCTCAATTTTCCTTATGTTTCTTTTTACTGATGACGGTAAATTAAAAATCAATTCTCCAAAATTCATTCTTTATTTCTAGTCTGACGCGACACTTGAGCGCGTTTCGTAAAACTTATTACATTTCAAAGACTTTTAGTTTATCTACACAACTTATGCTTTATGAAACAAACATTGGCTCTTATACCTGCATTTGGGTGAGGTGATGCAATACATTAGGGGATGAAACACAGAACATGGAAAACGGGGTATAGATTTGTAGAAGTAGAAGTCGGGTCCCAATAGAACTGCAGAAGGCCTATTGGCCCATATTTCTTGATGTTTCTATATTGGAGCGGAGTCTTGAAGTGGGTAGAATATAGTTGTACGTTAATTGGCTGTTGATTGCTGGTGTTGACTTCTTGATGTGTAGTGCCTCGCAGATGTCAAGCCGCCTGTTGTCACTGTATCTATCGATGATTTCTGTGTTGTTTGTTAAGATTTCTCTGGTGATGGTTTGGTTGTGGGAAGAGAGTATATGTTCCTTAATGGAGCCCTGTTGCTTATGCATCGTTAAACGCCTGGAAAGAGATGTTGTTGTCTTGCCTATATACTGAGTTTTTGGGGCTTACAGTCCCCAAGAGGACATTTGAAGGCATAGACGACGTTTGTCTCTTTCAAAGCGTTCTGCTTTGTGTCTGGAGAGTTTCTCATGAGTAGGTTGGCAGTTTTCTTGGTTTTATAGTAAATCGTTAGTTGTATCTTCTGATTTTTGTCTGTAGGGATAACATTTCTATTAACAATATCTTTCAGGACCCTTTCCTCCGTTTTATGAGCTGTGGAGAAGAAGTTCCTGTAAAATAGTCTAATAGGGGGTATAGGTGTTGTATTAGTTGTTTCTTCAGAGGTTGCATGGCGTTTTACTTTCCTTCTTATGATGTCTTCAATGAAACCATTGGAGAAGCCGTTGTTGACTAGGACCTGCCTTACCCTACAGAGTTCTTCGTCGACTTGCTTCCATTCTGAGCTGTGGCTGAGAGCACGGTCGACATAAGCGTTAACAACACTCCTCTTGTACCTATCTGGGCAGTCACTGTTGGCATTTAGGCACATTCCTATGTTTGTTTCCTTAGTGTAGACTGCAGTGTGGAAACCTCCGCTCCTTTCCATGACTGTTACATCTAGAAAGGGCAGCTTCCCATCCTTCTCCATCTCGTAAGTGAACGTAACACAGAATTCTGCTCAAACGCCTCTTTCAGCTCCTGCAGATGTCTGACATCAGGTACCTGTGTAAAAATGTCGTCAACATACCTGCAGTATATGGCCGGTTTCAAGTTCAAGTCGACTAAGACTTTTTCCTCGATAGTACCCATGTAGAAGTTTGCAAACAGGACGCCTAGGGGAGAACCCATAGCGACCCCATCTACTTGCTTATACATGTGCCCATCCGGGCTCAAGAAGGGTGCCTCCTTAGTACAAGCTTGGAGTATTTTCCTCAGGATATTTTCTGGCATGTCAAGGGGAGTACAGGCCGGGTCTCGATACACTCGGTCCAATATCATCCCGATTGTTTCATCCACAGGTACGTTGGTGAACAGTGATTCTACGTCCAACGAGGCTCTTATCCCTGTGGCCCGTGTTCCCCGTAGTAAGTCAACAAATTCCTTCGAGGATTTCAGGCTGAAGTTGCACGGGACATAAGGAGTCAGTAAGCCGTTGAGTCGTTTCGCCAGTCTGTACGTTGGTTGGGTATCTGGCTGATAATTGGCCGAAGTGGGTTTCCAGGCTTATGCGTCTTGACGTTTCCATACGCATATCCAGGTTTATATTCTCCAATAATCTTTGGCAGGTGGAGTCCAGATTTCTTGGCATTCACAGTTTCAATCAACTTGTTGACCTTTGTTTTTAATTCGGCTGTAGTGTATTCGGCTAATATATATATATATATATATATATATATATATATATATATATATATATATATATATATTGGTGTATACTGGCAGCAGGTTTTCTTTTAAACATGTCTCATTGAATATGACCGCATATTCTGTATTTACTCTCTTCTAATTTAGGGCTTCTATCCCTCTAACTATTTTCTTAGCATCAGGGCTTAGCTGAAATAGGAGTTCTCCAAAGCTCATTTTCGTAATTTCAGGGTGAAGAAAAGAGGTGAATTTCTATAGAATGTATTACACTTATTTATACAATTTGCACAACGTTTCGAACCTCCATGGTTCATTCTCAAGTGAAGCGATTTTACAATGCTGGTTGATTTTATACCTGCACTGGGTCAGGTGATAAGACAATAAAGGTGAAAACATGGGGGGATACATAAGGGATAAATGTGGGGTGAAAGATAAGAACATAACAATAGAGGTAACTGCAGAAGGCTTATTGGCCCATATGAGGCAGCTCCTATCTACATACAAAGATTATTCAAGTGTAATTGGCCTGTTATGTTGAACATTGTCTTCTGTGTTGGCATCGTTATGTTCTGGTCTTGTCCTTACTCTCAAGGTGGGTAGAGTAAATAGTTCCGTGATTTGGGTGTTCATGGTAGGTTGTTCTATTCTTATGTGAATTGCTTCAAGAATTTGTAATCTTCTTGCATCTTGGGTTTTGTCTATTATACAGGTATTTTTGTTCAGCATTTCTCTTGTTAGGGTGATGTCATGGGCTTGTCTCATGTGATTCCTAGGAGCACCGGATTGAAGATGGCATGTCAAACGCCTCGTCAGCTTGGTCGACGTCATACCTATGTATTTAGATTGAAGGTTACGTCCTTCGTGGGGGCAAGTGTGCATGTATACAACGCTTGACTGCTGTAGAGGGTTCTCTATCGGCTTCGGGCTGTTTTTGATAAGCGTTCGGAAGTCTTCTTGGTTTTGTAGAATATTATCAGGTTTATGTTTTGGTTAGGAGTAATGATTTTTACTCCTTTACGGATTATTTCTTTCATTATTCTTTCCTCTTTTATATGTTCACTGTGCATGGTTGATTTGTAATATAATTTTATTGGAGGTATTGTGGTTTCTGTTCTAGGTTCGGGATTATACCAACGGTCCAAGTGTCTTCTTATAGCAGCGTTTGTTTCCACGTTGGTATATCCGTTGTTCACCAATACCTGAGTTACTCTTTCAAACTCTCTACTCACGTTGCTCCAATCAGAGCAGTGGGTAAGCGCTCGACGAATATAAGCATTGAGAACACTGTTCTACGGGGGCACTCACTTCTACCGTTCAGGCATAATCCTATGTTGGTGGGCTTGGTATATACGTTGGTGCTTAAAGAGGTTCCTGTTTTTGTTATTAGTACATCCAAGAATGGCAGACTGTTATTTTCACTATTTTCATGTGTAAATCGGAGTACTGACTCTCTCTCTAGATGTCTTTTTAGGTCAATTAGTTCATCTGAGTCTTTTACTATTACGAATATGTCATCTACATAACGGCAATATACAGTTGGTTTTTGTCTGCTACTGAAGACCCTGTCTTCGATGGTTCCATATAAAATTAGCAAATAAAACTCCGAAGGGGCAGCCCATTGCTACTCCGTCTATTTGTAAATACATGTCTCCTTGTGGACTGATGAAAGGGGCTTCCTTTGTACATGCTTCGAGAAGACTCTTCAAGTGTGGTTCAGGTATGTCTAATTTGGGGGTGCTCTCGTCTCTGTATACTCTGTCTAGTATCATTCCTATGGTTGTGTCGACTGGGACGTTGGTAAATAGGGATTCGACGTCCAGGGAAGCATTGATTCCATCGCGCTGGGTAGATTTGATTAATTCTAGGAAATCTGCTGATGATTGTAGACTATACTTACTTGGAGTGTATGGAGTTAGGAGTTCATTGAGTTTCTTTGCCAGGTGATAAGATGGAGTTGGTATTTGGCTGATAATAGGGCGTAGTGGGTTACCTGATTTGTGTGTCTTGACATTGCCATAGGCATATCCTAAGCCATAGTCGCCTTGAAGTTTATGAAATGCACACTATCGTTCTTTGCGTTGATTGCTGTAATTGTTTTGTTTACTTTCCGCTTAAGGTCTTCCACAGGGTTCCTCGTGATTCGTTGAAATTTGGAGTCATCACTAAGGATGTCGCTAATTTTGTTCATGTATTCATAGGAAAGAATCAATACATATGCTGCTGTCTTGTCGGCTTTTCTTACTGTTGCGTCTTTCAGATTTTTGGTGAACAAAAGTATTGGTGAACAACGGATATAGCAACACGGAAAAAAACGCTGCTATAAGAAGACACTTGGACCGTTGGTATAATCCAGAACCTAGAATAGAAACCACAATACCTCCAATAAAATTATATTACAAATCAACCATGCACAGTGAACATATAAAAGAGGAAAGAATAATGAAAGAAATAATCCATAAAGGAGTAAAAAACATTACTCCTAACCAAAACATAAACCAAAAATATTCTACAAAACCAGAAGACTTCCGAACTCCTTATCAAAAACAGCCCGAAGCCGACAGAGAACCCTCTACAGCAATCAAGCGTTGTATACATGTACACTTGCCTCCACGAAGGATGTAACCTTCAATCTAAGTACATAGGTATGACGTCGACCAAGCTGAGGAGGCGTTTGACATGCCATCTTCAATCGGGTGCCCCTAGGAATCACATGAGACAAGCCCATGACATCACCCTAACAAGAGAAATGTTGAACAAAAATACATGTATAATAGAGAAAACCCAAGATGCAAAAAGATTACAAATTTTTGAAGCAATTCACATAAGAATAGAACAACCTACCATGAACACCCAAATCACAGAACTATTTACTCTACTCACCATGAGAGTAAGGACAAAACCAGAACATAACGAGGCCAACACAGAAGATAAGGTAATTATCAAAAGAAGCACCAAAAGGGAAGGCTATGTAGCACCATCAAAGTGCGAAATAATCAGAGGGCGCTAAATATTACCAAGAAAGCCAATACGAAACAAAAACCATAAGGCGAACGATATCAAAAGTATCCGATTCACCTAGAATTCTATCGAGGGACAAGTGAC
>WNGS01168109.1:0-15817 GCA_020271785.1 Procambarus virginalis | reverse complement strand
GCAAGCATGTACACCAGTGGATGGTTTTGCTTGTGCAAACCTATGCCCTCACAATAGATAATGATATGCATGTTTGTTAGGCACAGCGTTTAATATTAGAGTATTACATACGATACACTGAGGAAACCTCCCGCCTCGTGGGCACTATTGACTTTTGTTATTCACAGTGATATTTTGAAAGAGGCTTGTGGTGAATAAATTGGGCTTCCAATTATTATTATTGGCTATGAGTTCAAAAACATATAAACAATTGGTATATGGGCGAGAGTGGCTGGATTTATGAGGTGCGACTATTATATGGCCTGCTGCCCTTTACCCTAAATCGTTTACCTAAATCCCCTTTTAGGTTAAATCTTTAGGTCTTAAGAAATTCTAAATTTAATGTTAAATGTTTATGCTTCATGAAAATATGTTTGCACTAATAAGACTTAAATAATAATAAATTCATGATAAGAATTAAATAATTAGTAAATTCATGATAAGAATTAAATAATTAGTAAATTCATGATAAGAATTAAATAATTAGTAAATTCATGATAAGAATTAAATAATTAGTAAATTCATGATAAGAATTAAATAATTAGTAAATTCATGATAAGAATTAAATAATTAGTTAATTCATGATAAGAATTAAATAATTAGTTAATTCATGATAAGAATTAATAATTAGTAATTCATGATAGAATTAAATAATTAGTAAATTCATGATAAGAAATTAAATAATTAGTTAATTCATGATAAGAATTCAATAATAAGTTAATTCATGATAAGAATTCAATAATAGTTAATTCATGATAAGAATTCAATAATAAGTTAATTCATGATAAGAATTCAATAATAAGTTAATTCATGATAAGAATTCAATAATAAGTTAATTCATGATAAGAATTCATAATAAGTTAATTCATGATAAGAATTAATAGTAAGTTAATTCATGATAAGAATTAAATAGTAAGTTAATTCATGATAAGAATTAAATAGTAAGTTAATTCATGATAAGATAAATAGTAAGTTAATTCATGATAAGAATTAAATAGTAAGTTAATTCATGATAAGAATTAAATAGTAAGTTAATTCATGATAAGAATTAAATAGTAAGATAATTCATGATAAGAAATAAATAGTAAGTTAATTCATGATAAGAAATAAATAGTAAGTTAATTCATGATAAGAATAAATAGTAAGTTAATTCATGATAAGAATTAAATAGTAAGTTAATTCATGATAAGAATTAAATAGTAAGTTAATTCATGTTAAGAATTAAATAGTAAGTTAATTCATGATAAGAATTAAATAGTAAGTTAATTCATGATAAGAATTAAATAGTAAGTTAATTCATGATAAGAATTAAATAGTAAGTTAATTCATGATAAGAATTAAATAGTAAGTTAATTCATGATAAGAATTAAATAGTAAGTTAATTCATGATAAGAATTAAATAAAAAAAATAAGAAGAACTGAAGCATATTTATTTCAATTTAAACTGTTATAATTCCTATTAAAACAAAAAGTGCAATTCAAAATGTCCTAGTAACAAGTGATCATTTCTTGTATTATTATGTGCTGTAATATGTACATCCCGTCTTCAGTGCTGGATCCAATCCTCGTTGCCTTCAGGATCATATTCATTATCATGAATGTCATAAATTTAACAACCTTGTTGACCAAAGCTGAAACTTAAGTATTAAGTTCTTTCACAGTAGGTTTATTAGTGTCCGGACCTCTTATAAATCTGCCACTTCCTTTGGTGTATCTTCCTGTGTCTTTCGTCGCTATGAAGACCTCTCCTCACAAAATCTCTTGCTTTTCCCTGGCATCCGATATCTCTTCCATTGCCACGGGGACCTCTGCCTCCGATATATCTTGCACTGGGACAGAGACCTCTTCCTCCGATATCTCTTGCACTGCAGTAGGTTTATTAGGTAACACTTCCGCAGTATGTGTATTAGTTTCCGGACCTCTTATAAATCTGACACTGCCCCTGGTGTCAGTGTCTTTCCTGTGTCTTTCATCGCCATTAAAACCTCCTGCAATTAATTCCCTGCAATATCTTTTGCATTTCTGCGGAAATTTCTGCATCCGATATCTCTTGCAATGCCACGGAGACCTCTTCTTCCTCTGCTATCTCTTGCATTGCCACGGAGAACTCTGTCATTAATATATCTTGCATTGCCACGGAGACTTCCTCCTCTGCTATCTCTTGCATTGCCACGGAGACCTCTGTTTTTAATATCTCTTACACTGCCACGGAGACTTCTTCCTCTGCTATCTCTTGCATTGCCACGGAGAACTCTGTCATTAATATCTCTTACACTGCCACGGAGACTTCTTCCTCTGCTATCTCTTGCATTGCCACGGAGACCTCTGCCTCCTCTAACTCTTGCATTGCCACGAAGATATTTGCCTCTTACCCCATTTGGATTCTCATGAGAATACCCTAATGAAATTAAACATTTTATTAGTTTTTTAATCACTATAATTACGAGATCAAAGCTGCTACTATCAATAAATTAAATGTGTCAATGAAAACATTCGTTAATATTACATATCTGGCAATAAACACTTCAATAAGTAGGGTTTTTACTTGGAAACAATAGATACTTGAGCAAGTTATAAACTAAAATCCCAAAATTAACCAATACCAAGACATGGAAAAAATGTTTCCTCTAAAACCAAATGATTTTACATAGACCAAAAAAATCCTTATCCTTAACAAAGTAGGGAACATATGAACGTCAAAAAAATTGACGTTTAGTTGCAAAAATACTTCTGGTCAAATGGACCGTGTACTTTGTACTGCTCTTTGAATTCCTTTCTCTTAATTCCATTACTTACCAAAATCACTTAAAGCTAGTGCATATTTTCTCATGTCTACTCCAGATGATCTGGTGTCGATTGTAATTCTCATTGGTCGGTAATCAAGAGAAATACCATTGTATTGCTTGAGAGCTTTCAGGGCATCTGCTTGTCGCTCGTATACAACATGGGCTGAACCCAAAGGTATTCCAGAACTATCATAGTGCACTGATGAACTCTTAATGCGTCCACACTCACCAAACAACACCTGAAGAAATATTAAATTGTATTAATTGAGAACCATAACTGTTCAGTATTTCAAGATAGTTAATTGAGACATTAAAGTTAGTCACATCTAACATATAATAGAGTTAGTCACAATATAATAAAGTTAGTCACATCTAACTTAATTAGATAAAAAATATAATTATTTTCTAATAATCTAAATAGTTTCACAATATATATATATATATATATATATATATATATATATATATATATATATATATATATATATATATATATATATATATATATATATGTGTTAATTATTATCTTATTTTATTTCTTGTGTACAAGCTAATTTGTCTGAGGCTAGCTGAGGTAAATAATTGAGAATCTGTCGATGTTGTTAAGGTAGACAAAACATATTGCAAAGTTTCAGTATGTTAACTAGGGCAATTTTACGTCGTTTTCACTTGTTAAACTATGTTCAACACTAGGAATAGTTTGTAAATGTACGCGCATTTGTGATTTAACAAAGAAATTAAGAAGCAATATATTTGGATCTATCAAATTCAACTTGCCTGAATATCAAAATCTGAGACATAAAAACCCAGGTTACAGATGAAAACCCGCGCTGGACCTTTCACTTGTGGTGTGCGAATTCCTTTACTCAGGTGGCTGTCAATGGTCCATCCTCCACCTTTACTCACCTGTAAAAATATATTTAAGAAATGTTACTAGATTTTAATTGAATGAATAAAGTTGCCAGAGAAAACTTTACATCCACATGCACACCTCTATCATGTTTAATTCAATCTTCCACCTTGCATTGTATCAAAAGATTTGATAGATGTTTTAGATTCTGCTACTCGAAAATGAAGTTCATTTGGAACTATCACGGGCTACTTGAGCCCGTAGGTAGAAGCTCTGGAGTCTCCAAAAGTGTCCAATTTTATTTGACAGCAATGATAGATTTTCAACCCCTGTCCAATTTTAAAATTCAATTAGTTTTTAGTTTTTTTTAACCCAATTTTAAAATTCAATTAGTTTTTAGTTTTTTTAACCCAATTTTAAAATTCAATTAGTTTTTATTTTTTTTAACCCAATTTTAAAATTCTATTAGTTTTTAGTTTTTTTTTAACCCAATCAGAAAAATCATGACAAATATGATCTTTGACAAGCCACCGCCTTCATGTACTCGTCGAGAACATTATTGTTAGTATGTAGAAGACAATCTTTGTCTATAAGACCATTCGGTGGACTTCAAGATTGAAAGATGCAGGACACAGAAAAAGCAAATGAGTCAAAGGAACGTAAGGAAGTACCCACTGAGTGGAATGGTATTAAAGATAGCTATGAAAGTATCTCCAACTTTAAAGCACTTTTCGACAAAGAATTTGAAAAACATAAAAGTTTAATGGGAGTTCAACAATTAAATAACTATAATGTAGTTATAAAGATTGAAAAATATTCAGCTCAGGTATATGAAATTTTTTAATTATAGATACAAAAAAGGTTAATAGAAATGAGATGAGAGGTATTATCAAAATATAATATATATGTGCAGGCGATAAGTCACAATAACGTGGTTAAAGTATGTTGACCAGACCACACACTAGAAGGTGAAGAGACGACGACGTTTCGGTCCGTCCTGGACCATTCTAAAGTCAATTGTGCTTACTTGAGAACGTATTTACATACAGCTGATCTATGAATTAGACGAAGGATGATAAGAAAAAAACTTACCATTGGAGTCATGGATGGAAGTGTAGACTTCTCTCTCAATCGTGAGAAGCCCCCACGGTATTGACGAAACATTCTTCGACCATCGCCGCGGCCTCTTCTGGCACCCCCCTTGATCTTCTGGGACTTTATGATGTCGTCCAGACTCACATCAATGTTGACAACCATGTCTGTACGTTAGCTTACCCAGTGACGTGCTACTATACTAACTTCTTCCAGATATTGATGAAGATTAAGCCACTAGAGAGGTGGCACAGGAACGAATAGCCCATAACTCCCATCTATATGCGTCAAGACTTATATAAGGCAACCACCCCTCACTTCCTTTTTCCTCCCACCTCACTTCTAGCTTTTGCCTCATGAATACAAAAAATAATATGTAGACAAATGAAAGTTCAAATATTAGGTAATGATGATAGAAATAGAAATAGATAAACAGAGAAAATAGTTATTCCAGCATAGTAGAGGCAGTTGAAAGTGATAAGGTTTGTGATATTATGAACCTTGACTTTAGCAAACCTTTTGATACAGTGCCACATGAAAGACTGATTAAAAAGATATAATATATGGATCGTCTTGATATAAAAATCAGGAGGGAAAATATACATAGAAAAAGAGTCACTTTCACTTCAGGACGATACATTTCAGTCTCCTTGTATCTGAGGTGCTATATTGAGTTGGATTAGGGGATTGCTTATTAATAACGATTCGATAGATAAATTCCAGTGTTCTATTTGCCTTATGACGCATATTTATTCATTGAGATTTTGCTTCTAAATTCTTACTAATCCTAGATACCCCTAATAACGCCCAGATCCCTTTCGCTATCCAACTTCGCAATCTCAACACCATGTAGGTCGAATCTTGTAACTGTCGTCATTACCTAGCCTCAAAACCTTACATTTGTCAGCATAAACTGCATCTGCTAATCTTTTGACCATTTCAAATCCCTATTTAGATCGTCCTGAAGTGAAAGTGACTCTTTTTCTATGTATATTTTCCCTCCTGATTTTTATATCAAGACGATCCATATAGCGGTTTGAAATGGTCAAAAGATTGGCAGATGCAGTTTAATGCTGACAAATGTAAGGATTTGAGGCTAGGTGACAGAGTTACAAGACACGAGCTAGATGCTGTTGAGAATGCAAGGTTAGATTGCGAAAGGGATCTGGGAGTTATAAGAACATAAGAACATAAGAACAAAGGCAACTGCAGAAGGCCTATTGGCCCATACGAGGCAGCTCCTATTTATAACCACCCAATACCGCTCATATACATGTCCAACCCAAGCTTGAAACAATCGAGGGACCCCACCTGCAAAATGTTAAGCGGCAATTGGTTCCACAAATCAACAACCCTGTTACTGTACCAGTATTTACCCAAGTCTTTCCTAAATCTAAACTTTTCTAATTTATCCCCATTGTTTCGTGTTCTGTCTTGTGTTGATACTTTTAATAGCCTATTAATATCCCCTTTGTTATGTCCATTCATCCACTTGTAAACCTCTATCATATCACCCCTAACTCTTCGCCTTTCCAGTGAATGCAACTTATTTGAACGTTTGAACAAAAAAAGGACGTTTTGTGCCAGAGATAGAGGGAACAGATTAAGGGTGAGCTGGTGGTGGAACAGATTAAAGGTGAGCTAATATACTGAATGGATGTCGAGGGCACTTGGTGTCAATTGCCGGCTGGAAAGATATTGCAAATCAAATGCAATATCTTTCATAGAGAACTGGGAACACTTCTATGGAAGGAATGAAATGTATGCTCGTGATGGGTGCATCTATCAAGAGCTGGGGTTGTTGCTGTTGCGAACTCGTTGGAAGAAGTGGTTAGAGGTGTTTGGTTTCGGTTTAAACTGTTAGTAGATAGAGGTATGGGAATTGATTTGGAGGAAGGAGGTAATAAAAGTATGTGTTTGTGGGAGAAAGGAATTGGCAAAATGTCAGGGAAAGAGAAGGGCCTCAAAATAATTATTCACTTAGGGTATATTACACTAACAGTAGAAGTCTAAGAAATAAAATTAACGAATTAATGCTCTTGTCTGCACAGAAAAATAGATATTATTGCACTTACCGAAACGTGGATGAAAGTAGATAATAGAGAACTATTAGCTGAATATCAAATAATGGATTAAACTATTTCACACAGATAGATATATTAGACGAGGAGGTGGAGTAGCCATATACGTTAGGGACAATTTGAAATGTAGTCTCAAAGAGGGAATCAAAACTGAGCCGCACACAGAAACTATTTGGATAGAATTAAACGAAAAAGCGAATAATATTATAATAGGAATTATATAATATTATAATAGGAGTTATATATAGGCCACCAAATTTAGACGGAATGGAAGCAAAGCATCTATGGGATGAAATATCTAGGGCATCTAGATCTAACAGTATTTATGTCATGGGTGACTTTAATTTTAGTGGAATAAACTGGTTGAACAAAACAGGGAATAGTGAAGCAGAAGATTTTCTAGAATTAATTGACGATTGCTTTCTTACGCAACACATTAAGGAACCAACACGGGAAAATAATATTTTAGATTTAGTGTTAACTAACAGGGAAACACATATTAATGACATCGAAATAGGGAGTGAGCTAGGGAACAGTGATCACAAAGAAATCAGATTTAGCATAGAATGGAAAAGACCTGTAGGAGAAAATTCTGTTAAAGTGCCAGATTTTCGAAAAGCTGATTTTAATAGCCTAAGAAATTTTTTGGGTCAAATTGATTGAAAAGTCTTGGGTATGGGGTGTGGGCCGGTCTTGGAGCGAGACATGAACCCAGCGATAAATGATGTAAATGGGGATTTCGATGTGGATTCAATATATAACTTATTTAAGAATATTCTAAGCAAAGCACAGGAACGTAGTATACCACACAAATTGAACAGATCGATTGCTAATGACCCAAAGTGGTTAACAAAGAATTTGAAGAACCTTATAGTTAAAAAGAGAGCTTGGTACAAAAGGATTAAAAATGGAGAGGTCACTTTAAAACAGGAATTCGTTACACTGGTTAGAAATGTTAGAAACTATGAAGTTCGTATAGCAGGCAAGCAAAGACAAATCCTAAAGGGTTTTTCATTTATATCGAACTAAGACTAAGGAAGGATAGGTCCATTAAAAACTGAGACAGGTCAAATAAAGATAGTGATGAAGAGATAAGTAGTAATTTTAACATTTATGTATTGATCCTTTTGTTTTAAATTCCTACTAATCAAAACTCCCAGATCCCTTTCGCAATCGACTTCGCAATCTCAACACCTAGCTCGTATCTGTAACTCTATCATCGTACCTAGCCTCAGAACTTTACATTTATCAGCATTAAACTGCATCTGCCAATCCTTTGACCATTTCAAAACCCTATCTAGATCAACAAAAGAGAGTCTCCTCCGAATTAATTTCCCTACCGATTTTCGTATCATCGACAAATTTGCAAATGTGCTAATCAAACCTGAATCTAAATCATTTATATATATTATAAACAACAGAGGTCCCAAGACGAGCCTTGAGGCACTCCACTTACAACATTTTCCCACTCTGACTTGACTCCATTTATACTAACTCTCTGTTTCCTTGGTATAGCCATGCCCTAATCCAGCTTAATATAGCACCCCCAATACCATGAGCCTCTATCTTTTTAATCAGTCTTTCATGTGGCACTGTATCGAAAGCTTTGCTAAAGTCAAGGTACACAACATCACAATCCTTACCACTATCAACTGCCTCAACTATGCTAGAATAAAAAGATAACAAATTTGTTAAACATGAACGGCCATTTATAAAACCATGTTGCGACTCAATTATTAATTTATGTTTTTCAAGATAAATTAATAATTGAGTTATTAAATTAATAAACTCAAGATAAACTCAAAATCAAGATAAATTAATAAACGAATTTTATTTGCTATTATAGATTCGAGTAACTTTCCCACAATAGACGTTAAGCTAATTGGTCGATAGTTAGACGCAAGTGATCTATCTCCTTTCTTAAAAACTGGTATCACATTAGCAACTTTCCAAAACTCTGGCACTCTGCCTGACTCTATTGATTTATTAAATATGATTGACAGTGGGTCACAAAGCTCCTCTTTGCATTCTTTCAGAACCCTGGCAAACACTTCATCCGGCCCTGGGGATTTGTTTGGTTTGAGTTTTACTATTTGTTTAATAACATCCTCCCTGGTAACTGCTAAACTCGTCAACCTGTCCTCGTCCCCACCCACATAGACTTGTTGGGCTGAAGGCATATTGTTAAGTTCCTCTTTAGTAAATACAGATACAAAATATTTATTAAAAATACTACTCATCTCTTCATCACTATCTGTTATTTGACCAATGTTACGCGACAATTGGTTCCACAAATCAACAACCCTGTTACTGAACCAGGATTTACCCAAGTCTTTCCTAAATCTAAACTTATCCAATTTATACCCATTGTTTCGCGTTCTGTCCTGTGTTGATACTTTTAATACCCTATTAATATCCCCTTTGTTATGTCCATTTATCCACTTGTAAACCTCTATCATGTCACCCCTAACTCTTCGCCTTTCCAGTGAATGCAACTTAAGCTTTGTTAATCTTTCTTTATATGAAAGATTTCTAATTTGGGGAATTAACTTAGTCATCCTACGCTGGACACGTTCAAGTGAATTTATATCCATTCTATAATATGGCGACCAAAACTGAACTGCATAATCTAAATGGGGCCTAACGAGAGCAAGATATAGCTTGAGAACCACACCAGGTGTCTTGTTACTAACGCTGCGATTAATAAATCCGAGTGTCCGATTTGCCTTATTACGAACATTCATGCATTGATCCTTTTGTTTTAAATTCTTACTAATTATAACTCCCAGATCCCTTTCGCAATCCGACTTCGCAATCTCAACACCATCTAGCTCGTATCTTGTAACTCTATCATCATTACCTAGCCTCAGAACTTTACATTTATCAGCATTAAACTGCATCTGCCAGTCCTTTGACCATTTCAAAACCCTATCTAGATCAACTTGAAGTGATAGAGAGTCCTCCTCCGAATTAATTTCCCTACCGATTTTTGTATCATCGGCAAATTTGCAAATGTTACTACTCAAACCCGAATGTAAATCATTTATATATATTATAAACAACAGAGGGCCCAGGACAGAGCCTTGAGGCACTCCACTTACAACATTTCCCACTCCCATTTTCCCATTTTCCTTTGTTTGGTTTGAGTTTTACTATTCGTTTAAGAACATCCTCCCTGGTAACTGCTAAACTCGTCAACCTGTCCTCGTCCCCACCCACATAGACTTGTTCGGCTGAAGGCATATTGTTAAGTTCCTCTTTAGTAAATACAGATACAAAATATTTGTTAAAAATACTACTCGTCTCTTCATCACTATCTGTTATTTGACCTGTCTCAGTTTTTAATGGACCTATCCTTTCCCTAGTCATATTTCGATATAACTGAAAAAAACCTTTAGGATTTGTCTTTGCTTGCCCTGCTATACGAACTTCATAGTTTCTTTTTGCTTTCCTTATTTCTTTTTTAACATTTTTAACCAGTTGTACGAAATCCTGTTCTAAAGTTACCTCGCCATTTTTAATCCTTTTGTACCAAGCTCTCTTTTTACCTATAAGGTTTTTCAAATTCTTTGTTATCCACTTTGAGTCATTAGTAATCGATCTATTCAATTTGTGTGGTATACTACGTTCCTGTGCTTTGTTTAGAATATTCTTAATAAGTTATATCATAAGAACATAAGAACCAGGCAACTGCAGAAGGCCTATTGGCCCGTACGAGGCAGCTCCTATTTATAACCACCCAATCCCACTCATATATATGTCCAACCCATGCTTGAAACAATCGAGGGACCCCACCTCCACAATGTTACGCGGCAATTGGTTCCACAAATCAACAACCCTGTTACTGAACCAGTATTTACCCAATTCTTTCCTAAATCTAAACTTATTTAATTTATACCCATTGTTTCGCGTTCTGTCCTGTGTTGATACTTTCAATACCCTATTAATATCCCCTTTGTTATGTCCATTCATCCACTTGTAAACCTCTATCATGTCACCCCTAACTCTTCGCCTTTCCAGTGAATGCAAATTAAGCTTTGTTAATCTTTCTTCATATGAAAGATTTCTAATTTGGGGAATTAACTTAGTCATCCTACGCTGGACACGTTCAAGTTAATTTACATGGTGATCTCACTGATGTTAACCACCACAGACCTATATCAATCCTGCCAAACTTGTCAAAAATATTTGAAAAACTAATCTATAAGCAGCTTTACTCTTATCTAGCCAAAAAAATATACTTAGCTCTTGTCAATATGGCTTCAGACCCAAAAAAAGCACTAACGATGCACTTATTAGTATGATTAACTTGATACATGCAGCTCTTGATAAAAATGAGTTCCCTGTTGGGTTATTTGTGGACCTGCGTAAGGCTTTTGACACTGTCAACCACCAAAACCTTCTTCTTAAATTTCATCATTATGGAGTCAGAGGTCACTCCCTGCAATACCTCAAATCTTACCTTACTCACAGGCTCCAGTATGTTTCTGTGAATAATTCAATTTCTCCCACCCTACCCATCAACATTGGTGTTCCTCAGGGCAGCATACTTGGCCCTCTCATCTACATTAATGATCTTCCAAATGCCTCCCAACACCTCAAACCAATTCTATTTGCTGACGACACAACCTTCATTTACTCCAGTCCCGATCCCCTTGCTCTAAATGTCACAGTGTATACTGAACTAAATAAAGTCCATCTTTGGCTAACTGCTAACAAACTCACCCTTAACATTGACAATACTTTCTATATTTTGTTTGGTAATAAATCCTCAAATGAAATTAATTTAAGAATAAACAATATACAAATCAGTAGTAAAGTTGATGGTAAATTCCTTGTTCTCATCGATAACAAGCTGAATTTCCAGGGACACATTCTAAATATATCAAAAAAAGTTTCAAAAACTGTTGGCATTCTTTTTAAGATCAGATATTATGTACCTCGCTCTGCCCTGGTGAAGCTCTATTACTCCCTCATCTATCCTTATCTCAACTATGGTATTTGTGCTTGGGGTTCTACTACCCAAAATCATTTAAGTCCTCTAATTACTAAACACAAAGCTGCTATTAGGACAATATCCAACTCTGGCCCCAGACATCACTCGGTACCCCTACTCAAATCTCTGAATATGTTAGATATTAAGTCACTGCACATCCTCTCATGTGTATTATATATATATAAAACGCTGAACTGTAATGCCAATCCTGACCGTAAAAGCTTCATTGAAGGTTGTAACAGAACTCATGAGCACCACACCAGAAACAAATACCTTTTTGATATTCCAGGAGTAAGACTTAATCAAACTAGAAATGCTCTACAAATCAAGGGACCCAGAATGTGGAATGACCTTCCCAATCATGTTAAAGACTGTACCTCTCTCAACCAGTTTAAGATAAAAACTAAGTGCTACCTAATTAACTTCCTGTAACCTACCTTACCCCTATAATGTCAACCTATGTCTGTTATTTTTAAACGATGCTGTTTGTCGACCAAATTGTATTTTTGCTGTTTTTCTGCCATGTTCCCCCCTTTTTTTATTTTTATATTTTCTCAACACATTTTATACTTTAATCTCAATTAGTATTAACCCTCAAACCGCGCATATCATATATAAATGATATCAGTGACAAAACCGAAATCGCGCACATCATTTATATATGATTTCGTGTCTAGCGCTATAATTTAAACACCCCGCCTGGGATAGGGGCAGCTATAGTACAGCCACGACTGATAGTTGCCAGATCCCACCTAGAAAAAAAATCCAGCCCAACATTCTTGGGAGTGAGAGCGTCAGTATTGCGCCAGCCACCAAGGCTGGCGCTCGCAGCACGAGCTCACAGCACCACTGTTCAGCTTGTGACCACAGCATCGCCTACAAATGCCAAAATATAAGTGATACTGCTATTATTTAGCAGTGATAGTATTACTGAAGCCCCCTGAATTTGATAAAACTGACCAGAATTCTGATAACAGCTTGATTGTGGAGATATTTAGCGCTGTGCTCGATGGAGGGAGGAGTACGGCTGTGGAGGGAGGATTGTGGCGTTGTCTTCTGACTGTGTGTAGCCACCATTTATTGACTGCAATCACCATACCAGCTTAGTGGTTCGCTATGGTGAACACAAATGTAGATACTTACATATAACATGTGTATAGTGTGAGATAACAGCGAGAGGAGTAGGTTGGGAGCCGCCATTTTGGTGAGAGGAGCGTCGTCTGCAGGAATTATCGTCTTGTTTACTGGTGACCACAAAGGGTCTTTGGGCACCATACCAGCTTATTTGTACAAGTATGGTGAATAAAACAGGTAGATACTTATATATAATGTGTGTATATAGCATAATAATACCACAACCAATATTGTTGGAGGAGAAATATTAGTGTGTCTGGCCTTGAGGGTGGCCGCCGATCAGCTGACTGTGGAGTAGCTACGTCTTTGTGCGTTTACTCACCATACAAGCTTAGATGTACAGTTATGGTGAACAAAACATGTAAATACGTATATATAACGTCTGTGTATAGTGAATAAATGCAAAAACAGTATTGTGGGAGGTAAATGAGGGTGAGTGAGGTGGTGTTGAGGGAGGGCGTGGCAGTGAGTGGCTCGCTGGTGTGTGGCGGCCACTCCTTGTTGCTCTTTGACTCACAAGACCAACTTAGTAGTTCGTTATGGTGAACAAAACATGCAGATATTTATATATAACCTGTGTATATAGTGTAACAACAGCAAAACTATTTGTTTATTGCTTTATGAACATAATAATTGAATCCTTACCTTGAGGATACCTTGAGGTGCTTCCGGGGCTTATCGTCCCCGCGGCCCGGTCATCGACCAGGCCTCCTGGTTGCTGGACTGATCAACCAGGCTGTTGGACGCGGCTGCTCGCAGCCTGACGTATGAGTCACAGCCTGGTTGATCAGGTATCCTTTGGAGGTGCTTATCCAGTTCTCTCTTGAACACTGTGAGGGGTTTGCCAGTTATGTCCCTTATGTGTAGTGGAAGCGTGTTGAACAGTCTCGGGCCTCTGATGTTGATAGAGTTCTCTCTCAGAGTACCAGTTGCACCTCTGCTTTTCAACGGGGGTATTCTGCACATCCTGCCATGTCTTCTGGTCTCATGTGATGTTATTTCTGTGTGCAGGTTTGGGACCAGCCCCTCTAATATTTTCCACGTGTAAATTATTATGTATCTCTCCCGCCTGCGCTCAAGGGAATACAGATTTAGGCTCTTTAGTCGGTCCCAATAGTTTAGATGTTTTACCGAGTGGATTCTAGCAGTAAAGGATCTCTGCACGCTCTCCAGGTCAGCAATTTCACCCGCAGTGAAAGGGGCTGTCATTGTGCAGCAGTACTCCACTCTAGAGAGCACAAGCGTTTTGAAAAGTGTCATCATCGGTATAGCATCTCTAGTGTGAAAAGTTCTTGTTATCCAACCTGTCATTTTTCTTGCAGTTGTGACGGCTACTTTATTGTGTTCTTTAAAGGTAAGGTCTTCCGACATGAGTACACCCAGATCCTTTACATTGCCTTTTCGTTCTATGTTATGATTTGCCTGAGTTTTGTACGTGGTTTCAGTTTTTATATTTTCATTCTTTCCATAGCGCATGAGCTGGAACTTGTCTTCGTTAAACACCATATTATTTTCTGTAGCCCATAGAAAGACCTGATCTACATCTGACTGGAGGTTCGCCGTGTCCTCTATGTTGCCTACTCTCATGAAGATCCTAGTGTCATCTGCAAAGGATGATACAGTGCTATAGGTTGTGTTCTTGTCTATGTCCGATATAAGGATGAGAAAAAGTACTGGAGCAAGCACAGTACCCTGGGGGACTGAGCTCTTAACGGTTGACGGGTTGGATTTTATTTTGTTGACTATTACACATTGGGTTCTGTTGGTCAGGAAATTGTAGATCCATCTGCCTACTTTTCCGGTAATTCCTTTTGAGCGCATTTTATGGGCAATAACACCATGGTCACATTTATCAAAAGCTTTTGCAAAATCTGTGTAAATTACATCAGCGTTTTGTTTGTCTTCCATAGCATCTAATGCCATATCATAGTGGTCCAGCAACTGCGACAGGCAAGAGCGCCCTGTTCTGAAACCATGTTGTCCGGGGTTATGGAGATGCTGTGATTCCATGTATTTTGTGATCTTACTTCTTAGCACTCTCTCAAAAATTTTTATGATGTGCGATGTTAGTGCTATCGGTCTGTAATTTTTTGCCTCTGCCTTATTTCCTCCTTTATGAAGTGGCGCTATCTCTGCTGTTTTTAGTATATCAGGAATAACGCCAGTATCTAGGCTTTGTCTCCACAGAATGTGAAGGGCCTGCGATAGTGGTTTTTTACAGTTCTTGATGAATATGGAGTTCCAAGAATCCGGGCCTGGTGCGGAGTGGATAGGCATACTGTTTATGGCTTCTTCAAAATCCAGTGGGGATAGGGTGACGTCTGATATATGATTTGATGTTGGTATCATATCCATGAAAAATTCATTTGGGTTATCGATCTTATATCTCACTTATATGCACACCATAATTTTGAGTACAGCGATGGTTCACACATTTTATAATATAAATATACCACAATTCACTGTATGGAATAATATTACTGCAAAAAAACTAAGAAAAAATCAATCAGAGACATTGAAATAATTAGGAAATAATATATTTGTGGCAACTGCCGTCTGACAGCTCGGGCGGAGTAGACCTCGTCTGGCGAAGGCTCTGCCAACGCCCCTTTTTTTGCCACACTTCCCTACCCTACTGCGGCTAAAATATGCTACCTACGATTTTTTTGTTATTTTTTCCGTGATCAGGGAACAAAAATAAACAATTCTATAAGACGAAAGAATTTTTTGGATTTTTTTTTTGTTGCGCCTGTGGGTGTGAATTCCATTTGGGCCCCTAGCGGTTTGAGGGTTAAGTTAAGTCTTTAGTGTTTTTCCTGCCCGAAACGCTTTGCGTAAT
>WNGS01168106.1:2582-14331 GCA_020271785.1 Procambarus virginalis | reverse complement strand
AGGGGACTGCTAATATTCCAGGGACTGCTAATATTCCAGGGGACTGCTAATATTCCAGGGGACTGCTAATATTCCAGGGGACTGCTAATATTCCAGGGACTGCTAATATTCCAGGGGACTGCTAATATTCCAGGGACTGCTAATATTCCAGGGGACTGCTAATATTCCAGGGACTGCTAATATTCCAGGGACTGCTAATATTCCAGGGACTGCTAATATTCCAGGGACTGCTAATATTCCAGGGGACTGCTAATATTCCAGGGACTGCTAATATTCCAGGGGACTGCTAATATTCCAGGGGACTGCTAATATTCCAGGGACTGCTAATATTCCAGGGGACTGCTAATATTCCAGGGGACTGCTAATATTCCAGGGACTGCTAATATTCCAGGGGACTGCTATATTCCAGGGACTGCTAATATTCCAGGGACTGCTAATATTCCAGGGACTGCTAATATTCCAGGGACTGCTAATATTCCAGGGACTGCTAATATTCCAGGGACTGCTAATATTCCAGGGACTGCTAATATTCCAGGGGACTGCTAATATTCCAGGGACTGCTAATATTCCAGGGGACTGCTAATATTCCAGGGACTGCTAATATTCCAGGGACTGCTAATATTCCAGGGACTGCTAATATTCCAGGGACTGCTAATATTCCAGGGACTGCTAATATTCCAGGGACTGCTAATATTCCAGGGACTGCTAATATTCCAGGGGACTGCTAATATTCCAGGGACTGCTAATATTCCAGGGACTGCTAATATTCCAGGGACTGCTAATATTCCAGGGACTGCTAATATTCCAGGGACTGCTAATATTCCAGGGACTGCTAATATTCCAGGGACTGCTAATATTCCAGGGACTGCTAATATTCCAGGGGACTGCTAATATTCCAGGGGACTGCTAATATTCCAGGGACTGCTAATATTCCAGGGGACTGCTAATATTCCAGGGACTGCTAATATTCCAGGGGACTGCTAATATTCCAGGGACTGCTAATATTCCAGGGACTGCTAATATTCCAGGGACTGCTAATATTCCAGGGACTGCTAATATTCCAGGGACTGCTAATATTCCAGGGACTGCTAATATTCCAGGGACTGCTAATATTCCAGGGACTGCTAATATTCCAGGGACTGCTAATATTCCAGGGACTGCTAATATTCCAGGGGACTGCTAATATTCCAGGGACTGCTAATATTCCAGGGACTGCTAATATTCCAGGGGACTGCTAATATTCCAGGGACTGCTAATATTCCAGGGGACTGCTAATATTCCAGGGACTGCTAATATTCCAGGGGACTGCTAATATTCCAGGGACTGCTAATATTCCAGGGACTGCTAATATTCCAGGGACTGCTAATATTCCAGGGACTGCTAATATTCCAGGGACTGCTAATATTCCAGGGACTGCTAATATTCCAGGGACTGCTAATATTCCAGGGGACTGCTAATATTCCAGGGACTGCTAATATTCCAGGGACTGCTAATATTCCAGGGACTGCTAATATTCCAGGGACTGCTAATATTCCAGGGACTGCTAATATTCCAGGGGACTGCTAATATTCCAGGGGACTGCTAATATTCCAGGGACTGCTAATATTCCAGGGGACTGCTAATATTCCAGGGACTGCTAATATTCCAGGGGACTGCTAATATTCCAGGGACTGCTAATATTCCAGGGACTGCTAATATTCCAGGGACTGCTAATATTCCAGGGACTGCTAATATTCCAGGGACTGCTAATATTCCAGGGACTGCTAATATTCCAGGGACTGCTAATATTCCAGGGACTGCTAATATTCCAGGGACTGCTAATATTCCAGGGACTGCTAATATTCCAGGGACTGCTAATATTCCAGGGACTGCTAATATTCCAGGGACTGCTAATATTCCAGGGACTGCTAATATTCCAGGGACTGCTAATATTCCAGGGACTGCTAATATTCCAGGGGACTGCTAATATTCCAGGGACTGCTAATATTCCAGGGACTGCTAATATTCCAGGGACTGCTAATATTCCAGGGACTGCTAATATTCCAGGGACTGCTAATATTCCAGGGACTGCTAATATTCCAGGGACTGCTAATATTCCAGGGACTGCTAATATTCCAGGGACTGCTAATATTCCAGGGACTGCTAATATTCCAGGGACTGCTAATATTCCAGGGACTGCTAATATTCCAGGGACTGCTAATATTCCAGGGACTGCTAATATTCCAGGGACTGCTAATATTCCAGGGACTGCTAATATTCCAGGGACTGCTAATATTCCAGGGACTGCTAATATTCCAGGGACTGCTAATATTCCAGGGACTGCTAATATTCCAGGGACTGCTAATATTCCAGGGACTGCTAATATTCCAGGGACTGCTAATATTCCAGGGGACTGCTAATATTCCAGGGACTGCTAATATTCCAGGGACTGCTAATATTCCAGGGACTGCTAATATTCCAGGGACTGCTAATATTCCAGGGACTGCTAATATTCCAGGGACTGCTAATATTCCAGGGACTGCTAATATTCCAGGGACTGCTAATATTCCAGGGACTGCTAATATTCCAGGGACTGCTAATATTCCAGGGACTGCTAATATTCCAGGGACTGCTAATATTCCAGGGACTGCTAATATTCCAGGGACTGCTAATATTCCAGGGACTGCTAATATTCCAGGGACTGCTAATATTCCAGGGACTGCTAATATTCCAGGGGACTGCTAATATTCCAGGGACTGCTAATATTCCAGGGACTGCTAATATTCCAGGGACTGCTAATATTCCAGGGACTGCTAATATTCCAGGGACTGCTAATATTCCAGGGACTGCTAATATTCCAGGGACTGCTAATATTCCAGGGACTGCTAATATTCCAGGGACTGCTAATATTCCAGGGACTGCTAATATTCCAGGGACTGCTAATATTCCAGGGACTGCTAATATTCCAGGGACTGCTAATATTCCAGGGACTGCTAATATTCCAGGGACTGCTAATATTCCAGGGACTGCTAATATTCCAGGGACTGCTAATATTCCAGGGACTGCTAATATTCCAGGGACTGCTAATATTCCAGGGACTGCTAATATTCCAGGGACTGCTAATATTCCAGGGACTGCTAATATTCCAGGGACTGCTAATATTCCAGGGACTGCTAATATTCCAGGGACTGCTAATATTCCAGGGACTGCTAATATTCCAGGGACTGCTAATATTCCAGGGACTGCTAATATTCCAGGGACTGCTAATATTCCAGGGACTGCTAATATTCCAGGGACTGCTAATATTCCAGGGACTGCTAATATTCCAGGGACTGCTAATATTCCAGGGACTGCTAATATTCCAGGGACTGCTAATATTCCAGGGACTGCTAATATTCCAGGGACTGCTAATATTCCAGGGACTGCTAATATTCCAGGGACTGCTAATATTCCAGGGACTGCTAATATTCCAGGGACTGCTAATATTCCAGGGACTGCTAATATTCCAGGGGACTGCTAATATTCCAGGGACTGCTAATATTCCAGGGACTGCTAATATTCCAGGGACTGCTAATATTCCAGGGACTGCTAATATTCCAGGGACTGCTAATATTCCAGGGACTGCTAATATTCCAGGGACTGCTAATATTCCAGGGACTGCTAATATTCCAGGGACTGCTAATATTCCAGGGACTGCTAATATTCCAGGGACTGCTAATATTCCAGGGACTGCTAATATTCCAGGGACTGCTAATATTCCAGGGACTGCTAATATTCCAGGGACTGCTAATATTCCAGGGACTGCTAATATTCCAGGGACTGCTAATATTCCAGGGACTGCTAATATTCCAGGGACTGCTAATATTCCAGGGACTGCTAATATTCCAGGGACTGCTAATATTCCAGGGACTGCTAATATTCCAGGGACTGCTAATATTCCAGGGACTGCTAATATTCCAGGGACTGCTAATATTCCAGGGACTGCTAATATTCCAGGGACTGCTAATATTCCAGGGACTGCTAATATTCCAGGGACTGCTAATATTCCAGGGACTGCTAATATTCCAGGGACTGCTAATATTCCAGGGACTGCTAATATTCCAGGGACTGCTAATATTCCAGGGACTGCTAATATTCCAGGGACTGCTAATATTCCAGGGACTGCTAATATTCCAGGGACTGCTAATATTCCAGGGACTGCTAATATTCCAGGGACTGCTAATATTCCAGGGACTGCTAATATTCCAGGGACTGCTAATATTCCAGGGACTGCTAATATTCCAGGGACTGCTAATATTCCAGGGACTGCTAATATTCCAGGGACTGCTAATATTCCAGGGACTGCTAATATTCCAGGGACTGCTAATATTCCAGGGACTGCTAATATTCCAGGGACTGCTAATATTCCAGGGACTGCTAATATTCCAGGGACTGCTAATATTCCAGGGACTGCTAATATTCCAGGGACTGCTAATATTCCAGGGACTGCTAATATTCCAGGGACTGCTAATATTCCAGGGACTGCTAATATTCCAGGGACTGCTAATATTCCAGGGACTGCTAATATTCCAGGGACTGCTAATATTCCAGGGACTGCTAATATTCCAGGGACTGCTAATATTCCAGGGACTGCTAATATTCCAGGGACTGCTAATATTCCAGGGACTGCTAATATTCCAGGGACTGCTAATATTCCAGGGACTGCTAATATTCCAGGGACTGCTAATATTCCAGGGACTGCTAATATTCCAGGGACTGCTAATATTCCAGGGACTGCTAATATTCCAGGGACTGCTAATATTCCAGGGACTGCTAATATTCCAGGGACTGCTAATATTCCAGGGACTGCTAATATTCCAGGGACTGCTAATATTCCAGGGACTGCTAATATTCCAGGGACTGCTAATATTCCAGGGACTGCTAATATTCCAGGGACTGCTAATATTCCAGGGACTGCTAATATTCCAGGGACTGCTAATATTCCAGGGACTGCTAATATTCCAGGGACTGCTAATATTCCAGGGACTGCTAATATTCCAGGGACTGCTAATATTCCAGGGACTGCTAATATTCCAGGGACTGCTAATATTCCAGGGACTGCTAATATTCCAGGGACTGCTAATATTCCAGGGACTGCTAATATTCCAGGGACTGCTAATATTCCAGGGACTGCTAATATTCCAGGGACTGCTAATATTCCAGGGACTGCTAATATTCCAGGGACTGCTAATATTCCAGGGACTGCTAATATTCCAGGGACTGCTAATATTCCAGGGACTGCTAATATTCCAGGGACTGCTAATATTCCAGGGACTGCTAATATTCCAGGGACTGCTAATATTCCAGGGACTGCTAATATTCCAGGGACTGCTAATATTCCAGGGACTGCTAATATTCCAGGGACTGCTAATATTCCAGGGACTGCTAATATTCCAGGGACTGCTAATATTCCAGGGACTGCTAATATTCCAGGGACTGCTAATATTCCAGGGACTGCTAATATTCCAGGGACTGCTAATATTCCAGGGACTGCTAATATTCCAGGGACTGCTAATATTCCAGGGACTGCTAATATTCCAGGGACTGCTAATATTCCAGGGACTGCTAATATTCCAGGGACTGCTAATATTCCAGGGACTGCTAATATTCCAGGGACTGCTAATATTCCAGGGACTGCTAATATTCCAGGGACTGCTAATATTCCAGGGACTGCTAATATTCCAGGGACTGCTAATATTCCAGGGACTGCTAATATTCCAGGGACTGCTAATATTCCAGGGACTGCTAATATTCCAGGGACTGCTAATATTCCAGGGACTGCTAATATTCCAGGGACTGCTAATATTCCAGGGACTGCTAATATTCCAGGGACTGCTAATATTCCAGGGACTGCTAATATTCCAGGGACTGCTAATATTCCAGGGACTGCTAATATTCCAGGGACTGCTAATATTCCAGGGACTGCTAATATTCCAGGGACTGCTAATATTCCAGGGACTGCTAATATTCCAGGGACTGCTAATATTCCAGGGACTGCTAATATTCCAGGGACTGCTAATATTCCAGGGACTGCTAATATTCCAGGGACTGCTAATATTCCAGGGACTGCTAATATTCCAGGGACTGCTAATATTCCAGGGACTGCTAATATTCCAGGGACTGCTAATATTCCAGGGACTGCTAATATTCCAGGGACTGCTAATATTCCAGGGACTGCTAATATTCCAGGGACTGCTAATATTCCAGGGACTGCTAATATTCCAGGGACTGCTAATATTCCAGGGACTGCTAATATTCCAGGGACTGCTAATATTCCAGGGACTGCTAATATTCCAGGGACTGCTAATATTCCAGGGACTGCTAATATTCCAGGGACTGCTAATATTCCAGGGACTGCTAATATTCCAGGGACTGCTAATATTCCAGGGACTGCTAATATTCCAGGGACTGCTAATATTCCAGGGACTGCTAATATTCCAGGGACTGCTAATATTCCAGGGACTGCTAATATTCCAGGGACTGCTAATATTCCAGGGACTGCTAATATTCCAGGGACTGCTAATATTCCAGGGACTGCTAATATTCCAGGGACTGCTAATATTCCAGGGACTGCTAATATTCCAGGGACTGCTAATATTCCAGGGACTGCTAATATTCCAGGGACTGCTAATATTCCAGGGACTGCTAATATTCCAGGGACTGCTAATATTCCAGGGACTGCTAATATTCCAGGGACTGCTAATATTCCAGGGACTGCTAATATTCCAGGGACTGCTAATATTCCAGGGACTGCTAATATTCCAGGGACTGCTAATATTCCAGGGACTGCTAATATTCCAGGGACTGCTAATATTCCAGGGACTGCTAATATTCCAGGGACTGCTAATATTCCAGGGACTGCTAATATTCCAGGGACTGCTAATATTCCAGGGACTGCTAATATTCCAGGGACTGCTAATATTCCAGGGACTGCTAATATTCCAGGGACTGCTAATATTCCAGGGACTGCTAATATTCCAGGGACTGCTAATATTCCAGGGACTGCTAATATTCCAGGGACTGCTAATATTCCAGGGACTGCTAATATTCCAGGGACTGCTAATATTCCAGGGACTGCTAATATTCCAGGGACTGCTAATATTCCAGGGACTGCTAATATTCCAGGGACTGCTAATATTCCAGGGACTGCTAATATTCCAGGGACTGCTAATATTCCAGGGACTGCTAATATTCCAGGGACTGCTAATATTCCAGGGACTGCTAATATTCCAGGGACTGCTAATATTCCAGGGACTGCTAATATTCCAGGGGACTGCTAATATTCCAGGGACTGCTAATATTCCAGGGACTGCTAATATTCCAGGGACTGCTAATATTCCAGGGACTGCTAATATTCCAGGGACTGCTAATATTCCAGGGACTGCTAATATTCCAGGGACTGCTAATATTCCAGGGACTGCTAATATTCCAGGGACTGCTAATATTCCAGGGACTGCTAATATTCCAGGGACTGCTAATATTCCAGGGACTGCTAATATTCCAGGGACTGCTAATATTCCAGGGACTGCTAATATTCCAGGGACTGCTAATATTCCAGGGACTGCTAATATTCCAGGGACTGCTAATATTCCAGGGACTGCTAATATTCCAGGGACTGCTAATATTCCAGGGACTGCTAATATTCCAGGGACTGCTAATATTCCAGGGACTGCTAATATTCCAGGGACTGCTAATATTCCAGGGACTGCTAATATTCCAGGGACTGCTAATATTCCAGGGACTGCTAATATTCCAGGGACTGCTAATATTCCAGGGACTGCTAATATTCCAGGGACTGCTAATATTCCAGGGACTGCTAATATTCCAGGGACTGCTAATATTCCAGGGACTGCTAATATTCCAGGGACTGCTAATATTCCAGGGACTGCTAATATTCCAGGGACTGCTAATATTCCAGGGACTGCTAATATTCCAGGGACTGCTAATATTCCAGGGACTGCTAATATTCCAGGGACTGCTAATATTCCAGGGACTGCTAATATTCCAGGGACTGCTAATATTCCAGGGACTGCTAATATTCCAGGGACTGCTAATATTCCAGGGACTGCTAATATTCCAGGGACTGCTAATATTCCAGGGACTGCTAATATTCCAGGGACTGCTAATATTCCAGGGACTGCTAATATTCCAGGGACTGCTAATATTCCAGGGACTGCTAATATTCCAGGGACTGCTAATATTCCAGGGACTGCTAATATTCCAGGGACTGCTAATATTCCAGGGACTGCTAATATTCCAGGGACTGCTAATATTCCAGGGACTGCTAATATTCCAGGGACTGCTAATATTCCAGGGGACTGCTAATATTCCAGGGACTGCTAATATTCCAGGGACTGCTAATATTCCAGGGACTGCTAATATTCCAGGGACTGCTAATATTCCAGGGGACTGCTAATATTCCAGGAGACTGCTAATATTCCAGGGACTGCTAATATTCCAGGGACTGCTAATATTCCAGGGACTGCTAATATTCCAGGACTGCTAATATTCCGGGACTGCTAATATTCCAGGGACTGCTAATATTCCAGGGACTGCTAATATTCCAGGGGACTGCTAATATTCCAGGGACTGCTAATATTCCAGGGGACTGCTAATATTCCAGGGACTGCTAATATTCCAGGGGACTGCTAATATTCCAGGGACTGCTAATATTCCAGGGACTGCTAATATTCCAGGACTGCTAATATTCCAGGGACTGCTAATATTCCAGGGACTGCTAATATTCCAGGGGACTGCTAATATTCCAGGTGACTGCTAATATTCCAGGGACTGCTAATATTCCAGGGACTGCTAATATTCCAGGTGACTGCTAATATTCCAGGTGACTGCTAATATTCCAGGTGACTGCTAATATTCCAGGGACTGCTAATATTCCAGGGACTGCTAATATTCCAGGTGACTGCTAATATTCCAGGTGACTGCTAATATTCCAGGGACTGCTAATATTCCAGGGACTGCTAATATTCCAGGGACTGCTAATATTCCAGTGACTGCTAATATTCCAGGACTGCTAATATTCCAGGGACTGCTAATATTCCAGGGACTGCTAATATTCCAGGTGACTGCTAATATTCCAGGGACTGCTAATATTCCAGGGACTGCTAATATTCCAGGTGACTGCTAATATTCCAGGTGACTGCTAATATTCCAGGACTGCTAATATGGGTGCTGTAGTATGTGGCTGGGGGGTATCGGTTCATCCGTTAACGATCTACCAGCGGGTGTTGCTGGTCACTTGCAGGTGCTGTCGCGAGTGTGGTTTGTGTCTCGGTGCTCCCCTTTGGATCATCGGAAGGCTCCTATGGTTGGGAAGTCAGGTGTATAGGTAGGTGTGGTGTGGTCGGTATCAACCAGTTCGTCGTGCGACTTTGGTGTGGGTGTGGCGGGCGTGCTGGTTGTTGATTATTCTGACGTCCTTTACCAAGGGACAGGGGCCTTATTTGGGTCTCGTTGAGGCAGCGGGTTGGTTCTGGGAGTGCTTCATATGCGTTGTGCTTTTTTTCCTGCTTGATTCGGTTTAGCTACTTAGCTTGATCGGGGAGACTGTCAGGAGGTTGCTTGCTTGTTGTTCCCCACCTGTGTACTCTTGAGCGGTGGAGATTCTTCGGGTCCTCTGCCGTCGCCCTGGCTTTGTCTTTGGGTCGTGTTAGAACTGTGTATGAGGTGTTGCTGCATCATGTGAGGCTTTGGGTGGAGGCCTTTTTCCCGTGCTGGGATTGGAGTGATGTGTGGTTCAGGGTTTGGGGGGGACGCACTTGGCGCCGCAGCAGCGGGAATACGGTTTTGGTTTCTGGCATTTTGCGTATTACGGGTTCCTTGGTTGCATGAATCTGAATGTTACCTACCAAAACCACAAAAAAAAACAACAACCACAACGGTGTGTTATGCCTTGGGTGCATGGAATTGGTGTGTGTACACTGTGGCTTAACTGAGTCGCCGGCAGTGCATGTGTTAATTTTTTGTGTCGGTTACACGGGTGGTTGAATGGTCTCGGGACGAGTTGAGGTGTTTGAAGGGCCGGAGTATTCGGGTGAGTTTTGCGGTTTTTTGTTCTGTCCATTCCATGTGGTTCCGAGAATTCGGAATACTTTGAGTGTTTTTGTCGCTGATTATGTGTATTATGTGTGGGATGGGGCGGGAGGGTTAGGGGGTTGCTACGGGTTTAGGCTTTTGCGGGTTGGAGAATGAGTTACATACCTGGGGTGGTTGCAGTGCGCTGTTCCAGAGAGTATTCGGGGTTAACGGATATGCCTATATGATGGGGGTGCCTTTGGGCAGTAGTGCGTACGTTGTTGGGTGAGGGTGCTTGGTAAGGGTGGGTGGGGGTGTCAGCAGGTGTTTTGGGGGTAGTGTGTTGGGGTTTTTATTTTGGATTGTGGTTGTGGGTTTGAGTTGGTGTTGGGGGTTGGTTCACATGTTGTGCTCTTCTCCCCTTCCTTTGGCCTCCTCGACGGAGGTTTTGGAGGAGTTGTGTGTGTCTACGCTTGTGCTCGCGCTGCTCTTTGCTGTGTGTGTGATTTTATCGGTGCACTGGGGTGCAGGTTAGTGTCGTGTGCGTACTGTGGGGATGCGGTTTGGGGGGTATTTTTGGCCTTGTGGTGGGCCTGTATTTTCTGCTCTATTTATTTGGTCCTTTGCTTGTCGCTTCAGTGCCCGGCGCTCCCTGTGTAGGGGTGCTGTTTTCTTGTGTGGTTGTGTGTGTTGTTTAGTTTCTGTGTTTCAATATTTGTTGGTGTATGTTTTTCATGTGTGTTGTACATATTGTTCTGTGCCTATGTGTATGTGGCTTTTGTGGCCTGATTTGTTTTCTGTACTGTTATGCTCTGTGTGTGGAAGGTGTGGCTAGTTCTTCATGTGTGTTATATTTCTGCTTTATGTTTATGTCTATTTACGGTTGTGGGAGGGTTTATGTTTTATGTATATTTATGTTCTGGTTCTTTGTAACACTAGGGTTGTCTTATGTATCCCAAAGCCCGTGTCAGGGTTCCCTGTTGTGTGCTTTGTGTACCCTATTATTCTTACTTTTGAAGATTGTTCTATGTTTCAGTTGTTTCCTACGGGTCATTCTCGCTCATGCCTGCGTCCATTCCTGTGTCATTCATGCGTCATTCCTGCGTCAATTCCTGTGTCATTCCTCGTCATTCCTGCGTTTATTCCTGCGTCATTCCTGCGTTATGCTGTGTTTATGCTGTGCTTTCGTCTGTGTTTACCTGAATGTTTCTGTACATTGTCTTATTTATTTTAACTAAAACTAAATAACTGTGTTGGAAGTGAGAAGTGTTGTAGTGTTGTGAGAAGTAACATGTTTTGTGTATGTTTGTGTTCCCAAGCTGCTCTCCTCCTCCTGAGCCTTGACGCTGCTTTACCTGTTCCAAATTCACTGGTATTTTCAGTTCCAGTTATTAATTAAGATTCTGACAAATTTGTTTTTTGTTTGGGCGGGCAGTTACAGGCCAGATTGTGTTAGGGCCAATCTGCGACCGACAAAAAAGCCGAGGTCAACAAACGCAATGATTGGCTGCAAAGGTGACATTACTAAATAATTGACCAATTACTAATTAGGAAATCATAGTTGATGACACAAAATGGCGTTGCTAATTCCCTGAAAGACCGCCATTTAGCTAGACCAGTTGAATAGTGCACACCTTGGGCCTGGCGATTAGAGGTCAAAGGTCAAAATTGCCTGCGCAAGGACCAACATTTTTCTAGT
>WNGS01168103.1:0-10562 GCA_020271785.1 Procambarus virginalis | reverse complement strand
AACGACAGAGGCGAGAGGAAGGATGTGAAGGACCGCGCAAGATAGCGAAGACAGTAGCGATCACGGCGGTCCTGGAGAGATAGGAAGCCAGTGTCAACATACAAGCTAAGGACGGGAGTCGAACGAAAGGCACCAGAACTGAGGCGCAGCCCAGTATGGTGCAAAGCATCAAGACGGCGAAGAGCAGAAGGAGAAGCAGAAGAGTAAGCAGGGCAACCATAATCGAGCTTAGACAGGACGAGAGAGGAATGCAAAGCAAGGAGAGTGCGCCTATCCGCTCCCCAAGAAGTATGGGACAACACTCGAAGGAGGGTAAGGGCCTTAGAGCACTCAACACGGAGGTAAGAGATATGGGGAGACCAAGACAAACGAGTGTCAAGGAATAACCCCAAAAGCTTCGCGGAATCTTTGTACTCAATGGGATGTCCATAAAGTGACAAAGAGGGACGAAGAACGACCCGTTTCCGAGTAAAAGACATGGCACAAGTCTTAGAAGTAGAGAACTTAAAGCCATGATCGGTGGCCCAAGACGACACGGCATCAATCGCAAGTTGAAGCCGGCGCTGAAGGAAAGGCGAATCATCACCCTGACAGCAAAGGGTAAGATCATCGACATAGAGAGCGGAGAAGACACCTGAAGGAAGAGAGGAAAGAAGACCATTGAGGGCAACCAGAAAGAGAGTAGTGCTCAGAACACTACCCTGGGGCACACCTTCGTATTGCTGAAAAGAGGCAGAGAGAGCGGTACCAAGGCGCACCCGAAAGGAACGACGAGAGAGGAAGCTGCGGAGAAAGAGAGGGAGATGACCACGAAGGCCAAAAGAATGAAGCTGGGATAGAATATGATAACGCCAAGTGGTGTCGTAAGCCTTTTCCAGGTCAAAAAGGACGGCAACAACGGAGGTCTTCGCAGCAAAAGCAGTACGAATATAGACCTCCAAGTTCACCAGGACATCTGTCGTGCTGCGGCACTTGCGGAAACCAAATTGAGAAGGGGAGAGGAGGTGATGGTGTTCCAGGAACCACATCAGACGAACGTTAACCATACGTTCAAAGAGTTTGCAGACACAACTGGTGAGGGCAATAGGGCGAAAGTCCTTAGGGGAAGTACCCAGAGACCCTGGTTTGCGAACAGGGAGGACAACGGCATCGAGCCAGTCCTCAGGGACGGACGACGACTCCCAGATCCGATTATACAGACTCAGTAAATACTGAGACGTGCACGGAGGGAGATGGCGAAGCATCTCATAATGAATACCATCGGAGCCCGCCGCCGTAGAACCGCAGAGGGCCAGGGCAGAACGAAGTTCAGAGAGAGAGAAGGGATCATTATAGGAAAGTCGAAGACGAGTGCAGAAATCTAAAGGACGAGACTCAAGGACAGGTTTACGAAGAAGGAAAGATTGGGAAAGATGAAGACCAGAGCTAACAGAAGAAAAGTGAGAACCCAGTTCAGTAGCAACCTGCAACGGGTCCGCCACAAGAGTACCACGGAGGTGAAGGACCGGGGAAACATCGGGAACGAACTTACCCGCTATCTTGCGGATACGCTTCCAGATCTGTGGCAGGGGAGTTTCGGACGTAATTGTGGAGACATAAGAAGTCCAACATTCACGTTTAGCCGTACGGATGGCCCTACGGGCCACCGCACTCGCTTTCCGAAAGAAAAGAAAAGAATCGGTCGTCTGCCGACGGCGGTGCCTCTTCCAGGCTGCACGCTTACAGCGAACAGCCCGAGCACAGTCCGCATTCCACCAGGGAACACACTTCCGTGGACCCCGAGAGGAAGAGCGAGGAATAGAGCGGAGGGCAGCGTCGAAGACAGTGTCATGAAAAAGGAGGAGAGCGCGAGGGAGAGGCAGAAGGGAGAGGTCAGAGAGAGCAGCACTGAGGGTAAATAGGTTCCAGTCCGCTTTAGCAAACTGCCACCTAGGAAAAGAGAGGGAAGGGCGAAAAGAGAAAAAGGAAACAAGGATAGGGAAATGATCACTGCCATGGAGGTCATCAAGAACCTGCCACGTGAAATCTAGGTAAAGAGAAGAAGAGCAGAGAGAAAGATCAAGACAGGAAAGGGTGCGAGTCCGAGAGTCCAAATGAGTGGGCTCACCAGAATTCAGAAGAGACAGGGAAGAAGAGAGGAGAAACGGCTCAAGAAGGCGACCCGGGTATTCGTCAGAACGTCACCCCAAAGAGAATGACGACAATTGAAGTCACCCAGCAGGAGCACAGGCTCCGGCAAGGAGTCCAAGAGGTGTTTCAAATCAGGAAGAGAAAGCGGGACACTTGGGGGGAGATAAATGGAACAAACTGTGTACCATTTCCCCACAAAGATACGAGCAGCAGAACAATGGAGGGGCAAAGGAAAAAGTAAAGGAACAAAGGGAACATCAGCGCGAATCAAGAGAGCAGAAGAATTAGGAGCCCCAGCAACGGCTGGGGGGGGGGGGAGAGAAAGGAATAGCCACGAAAACGACCAGGACGAGCACCAAGCATCGGCTCCTGGAGACAGACACAAAGGGGCGAAAACCGCGAAATTAGAAGTTGGAGTTCGAGGAAATTGGCGTAATAACCTCGAACGTTCCATTGAAGAATAGACAGCGACGAGAAGAGAAAGGACAACAACAGAAAACAAAGAAGAAACAAAGGCGAAAGAGCAACACAGCACGTTAAAGAATATCAGGGTCGGGATCAGGGTCAGCAAAGTCAGGGTTAGGGGGCATGGGTAAACTGAGCAAAGACGGAGGGAAGGAAGCGGGAGAACAGACCAGAGGTGGGCGGGCGGGGTCCGGAGGAGGAAGAGGAGGAGACAACGGAGAGGAGCAGTCAAGGACAGCAGCAGGAAGAGGGGGAGTAGAAAGAGGGGAGCGCACCTCAGCAAGGGCAGCAACCGAAAGGGAAGCAGGGGCCAAAGAAACCTCCATAGCAGGAACAGGGGGCGCAACCACTGAAATGGGAGGGGAAGGAGCAATAGAGCCAGTAGTAGGGGTCGAGGAAGAAAGCGAAGCCTTCTTACCCGCCGGGGAGGAGGAAGGAGAGGAGCCAGGCTTACGCTTCTGACTTAAAGAGACCGGTGTCCCAGCAACTACGTACCGGGCAACGGATTCCAGTGTCTCAACAGGAGAAGCTGAACGAGAGCACACACGACGGCCGGTAGGAGAGCGATGGACATCCGCCTGCACCGACAGGCGGCGGGGAGAGTCAATAGATGGAGGAGGGGGATGGGAAGGAGGATTGGAGGGAGACGAGGAAGAAGACACAGGAGACATGACAGACCGGGTAGAAAGAAGGGGAACCCCAGACAGAGAACCAGGAGGGGGACCCTTCGGGACAGTACTCAAAGGAACAGAGGAGGGAGCAGTGGGCGTATCAGGGTCCAAGGCCCGGAAACGGTTGTGAGTCTGAGGAAGGTGGGAAGGACGTGGAGAGGAAGAGCGCAACACGCGAGCATAAGAGACGTTAGCATAAGGCGGGAGCCGGCGAACCTGGCGCCTCGCCTCAGGAAAAGATAAACGCTCCCGGTGCTTCAAGTTGAGGACGGCTGCCTCAAGCTTGTAATGGATACAGGCACGGGAGAAGGTAGGATGGGCCTCACCACAGTTGAGGCAGCGAGCTTGGGGAGAAGTGCACTCCGACTTAGAGTGACCTTCACCCCCACACAAAGGACAGAGAGACAGTCCCAGAGCAGCGGAGGGCACCATGCCCAAACCTCCAGCACTTGTTACAAAGTCGAGGAGAAGGAATATACTCCTGGACAGAGCACCTGGCGCCAGCGAGAATGACAGAGGATGGAAGGGTCCTACCATCAAAGGTGACCTTCACAACTCGAAGGGGTTGACGGCGGCGACCACGAGGGGGACGAGTAAACGAGTCAACCTGGAGGACAGAATGGCCTTGGGCATCAAGGATATGCCGAATGTCATCGTGGCAGTCCTGCAGATTCCGAACACCGGTTGCAACATGGGGCAGGAGGAGAATAGTGCCAACACTGGCATTCAACCGAGTGTTCTTAGAACAGGGATCTCACCAAGGCAGGATAAGGCAGCCAAGCGGGAAGCTGCATCCTGAGAAGGAGCAGCAACGACACGTGTACCGAGACGAGTGGGGTTGAAGGTGACAGACGCATCCACGGAATCAACAAGATGCCGATGGAGAGAGAAATCGTCAGGAGGCGCGGAATCAAGAGGGAGGAGATCAAAGTATTTGGCCCATGAAGCAGGACCAAACAAGGCCTGATACGCATCAGTAGAGGAAGGAAACGAGCGAATGCGGCCGTGGCGCTGACGGCGGTGAGAACCCCTGAGAGAGAGGGGACAAAAGGCGCAGTAGTCACAACGAGAGACTTAGCCGCACCAGGGGACGAAGTGGTCACCACTGGGGGCTGGAGGCTCGACCCAACCACAGAGGAGGGAGGGGAGCTGGGGGAAGAAGTCAGGACGGTCAAAGGAGGAGCAAGGTCGGGGCCCAACGCAGCGGGAGCTACGGAGCCTGGTCTTCCAATACAGGCCGACTCGGGGGCTTGGTCGCCCACCCCACGAGCCTGAGAGGGTATAACAGGAACATTCAACGACATAAAGACGAGGAGAAAAACTTCATCCACGAATGTGCCCCCATACCCACCATGGAGCCACAATTAGAGGCAGGACACCCAACAGGAAGCTATCGCCGATCATGCCGGGGCCCCCTAGGGGTGCGTCGTGAGTATACGCCCCACAAACGCCACCTTAAGAACCGTCAGTCCGTCGAGATCGGGTTCAGCGACGAAAGGGGGATTGACAATAAAAGGTTCCCCTCGCTCGAGACGTTGGGTACTACAGTTCTACGGGTGCAAGAGTATGCCTCCTCAAGCACCCGGGCGTCAAAATAGAAGTCCAAAGAAAGATCCAAAACAAGCAAAGGTCGGCAGGAAACGACAAGCAGATAGGAGAAGAGGGAGAGAAAAACGAAACAGAAGGAAAAGGAAAAGATGCTCGGCACAATTGGAGAGGACGGCAGCAGGAGCACAAGGCTAGAAAAGGACAGAGGACTGTCCCAAGGAGCATCACACTCCGGCAGCCGCCCACTAAGCCCCCTCACGGCATCAACGGGCGAGCGGGGTGGGGGGGCAGCTAGCGGAAACAGATGGGCAGAGTTTCTTTCACCCGACTGCCCCCCTCTGACCTAGCAGTAAATAGGTACCTGGGATTTAGACAGCGCTACGGGCTGCTTCATGTGAGGTTTGTATGCGTGTTATTTACCTAGTTGTATTCACCTAGTTGTGTTTCCGGTGGTTGAGCTTTGCTCTTTGGGCCAGCCTCTCAACTGTCAATCAACTGTTTACTAACTACTATGTTCTCTCTCTCTCTTCACACCACACCACACACCAGGAAGCAGCCCATAACAGCTGACTAACTCCCAGGTACCTATTTACTGCTAGGTAACAGGGGCATTTAGGGTGAAAGAAACTTTGCCCATTTGTTTCTGCCTAGTGCGGGATTCGAACCCGCGCCACAGAATTACGAGTCCTGCATGCTATCCACCAGGCTACCAAGCCCCCCGTCCTGTGTGTGTGTGTGTGTGTGTACTCACCTAGTTGTGTTTGCGGGGGTTTAGCTCTGGCCCTCTGGTCCCGCCTCTCAACCGTCAATCAACAGGTGTACAGATTCCTGAGCCTATTGGGCTCTATCATATATACGCTTGAAACTGTATGGAATCAGCCTCCATCACATCACTTCCTAATGCATTCCATTTGTCAACCACTCTGACACTAAAAAAGTTCTTTCTAATATCTGTGGCTCATTTGAGCACTCAGTTTCCACCTGTGTCCCCTTGTGCGTGTGTCCCTTGCGTTAAATAGCCTGTCTTTATCTACCCTCTCAATTCCCTTCAGAATCTTGAATGTGATCATATCCTCCCCTAACTCTATCTTCCAGCGAAGTGAGATCTAATTCCCGTAGTCTCTCCTCGTAGCTCATACCTCTCAGCTCTGGTACTAGTCTGGTGGCAAACGTTTGAACCTTTTCCAGTTTAGTCTTATCCTTGACTAAATATGGACTCCATGCTGGGGCTGCATACTCCAGGATTGGCCTGACATATGTGACATACAAAGTTCTGAATGATTCTTTACACAAGTTTCTGATGTCGTTCGTATGTTGGCCAGCCTGGCATATGCCGCTAATGTTATCCACTTGATATGGGCTGCAGGAGACAGGTCTGGCGTGATATCAATTCCCAAGTCTTTTCTTTCACCGACTCCTGAAGAATTTCCTCTCCCAGATGATACCTTGTATCTGGCCTCCTGCTCCCTACACCTATCTTCATTACATTACATTTGGTGGGTTAAACTCTAACAACCATTTGTTCGACCGTTCCTTCAGCTTGTCTAGGTCTTCTTGAAGCCTCAAACAGTCCACTTCTGTTTTAATCCTTCTCATAATTTTGGCATCGTCCGCAAACATTGAGAAATGAATCGACACACCACACACACACAAAATGAGTGTGTGTGTACTCACCTAGTTGTGCTTGCGGGGGTTGAGATCTGGCTCTTTGGTCCCGCCTCTCAACCGTCAATCAACAGGTGTACAGTTTCCTGAGCCTATGGGCTCTATCATATCTACACTTGAAACTGTGTATGGAGTCAGCCTCCACCATCGCTTCCTAATGCATTCCATTTGTCAACCACTCTGACACTAAAAAGTTCTTTCTAATATCTCTGTGGCTCATTTGGGCACTCAGTTTCCACCTGTGTCCCCTAGTGCGTGTGCCCCTTGTGTTAAACAGCCTGTCTTTATCAACCCTGTCGATTCCCCTGAGAATCTTGAATGTGGTGATCATGTCCCCTCTAACTCTTCTGTCTTCCAACGAAGTGAGGTTTAATTCCGTAGTCTCTCCTCGTAGTTCATACCTCTCAGCTCGGGTTCTAGTCTGGTGGCAAACCTTTGAACCTTTTCCAGTTTAGTCTTATGCTTGACTAGATATGGACTCCATGCTGAAGCCTCATACTCCAGGATTGGTCTGACATATGTGGTATATAATGTTCTGAAAGATTCCTTACCCAAGTTTCTAAAGGCCGTTCTTATGTTAGCCAACCTGGCATATGCTGCTGATGTTATCCTCTTNTCATTATTTCTAGCTTGATACTGCGCCTGCTGCCACTGGATCCCCGGCTGCTGCCACCGGTACTCAAGTCTCTCCTCCACTGGCAGGTGTTTGTGGCCGTTCCTCTCCTAAGGCTTCATCACGTGCTTGAGCTGTGCCATGATCTCAAGTCTTCTCTCTCCCACTTTGGAAGCTCTCAACTTGATCCCAAAGTGGTCGGCGATCGTCTGCAGCTGTGCCTTGGTGCACTCCTCCAGTACTTGCTCGTCTCTCGTGTCTATAAACCTGGCTACTTTATCACCCTCCATCTTGTGACAATGAGTGAAAACTTGGGCCTGATATTTAATACCACAATACCACCTTGATCTTGCTCTTAATCCTGGCAAGGTCGCCAATGTCGGGGTTTCACGGTGTTCTCGTTAGAGAAGGGTTAAAGCAACAGTAGACTGGATCTCCTTTCCAGGTGGTTGCTCCAACAATAAACCTTACTCACCGTCGTTCGGCGGGGTCTTCCCTCAATCCTCTAGGCTCCACTGCTGGCCTCGGAGAGTAACCCCAGTCGGTCTCACAACCGGCCTTTAAATTGTAAGATGAGTGGGGCACAGATCGTTCCCTCAATCTGTGGCCCGCCCCGGACCGAACTCTTACACAGCCTTCAAGGTCGCCAACTGTTTTTTTTTGGTGTCCAGTAACACTGCAGTGGTCAGGTGTAATTGTGGCAAGAGCAAATTCCAGTAATATGGTATCAGGCAGGTCACTCAGCTTTACTTCATTACACGGTCACAAGATAAATGGAGGGGATGATATCAAACACCAAAGAGTTTTGGTATTTTACTTAAAAGACAACGAGAAATATATATGCATCAATGTATCAGGATTAATATATGACAATTGCTCCATTCATAGCATAATATCTAGAGCGCACCGATATGGTAACATCGGCACGTGTCACCTGTCAGATGTCAGCTGACGGGACCCTCGCGATCGTGGGAACAGACTAGTACTTGTTTTTATATTCTGTCACGATCCCCGTTTATTAACTTTTTCCAAAACACTATTCAACATCACATGCTTACTTATGATTTCACTGGCCTCACGATCAACATCTATTCACAATACTCTCACAGTGACTTTCACCGTACCAAAAGATTACTCTATTCTTAATAATATTTACTGTGAATGCACTCACTTGATCACTGAACTTTTCTTTATATCTATACTTTCTCTCACAGAGATATCACTGGCAATCACTTCACGTATATGATATTATTCAGTACACAGTCATGTCATATATAAATCAGTAATCAAATTTCAGGCATATATATATATACATCATGAAGATCAATACACAGGCATTTATATCAATAGATTATAGAGATCAACACACACATTTATATCGATAGATATAGAGATCAACACAGGCACTTATATCAATAGATTATAGAGATCAATCCACAGGCATTTATATCAATAGATTATAGAGATCAACACACCAATATCTGGTTTACTACCAATATATATAATAATAATACTCACAGAGATTAATAATAATAGTCACAGTAAATTTCTGATGAATCTTGGTGCTTGCACACACCCACACATAGATATATATGTAAACTGATACTGTGAGCGCTCTGGGCAGGCTCACCACATACTGTGCACTCTGTGACTTAACTCAAGTGAGACTTGCTCACGACATATAAAATATCCTGACAAGAAAATATATAGCTAACTAAAGGGGAAATGGGAGGGTAACTGTAAACCTACTTCACCTATCCTAGGATGACAGTTGGGTTGTAGCTCTGGTCCAGGCTCTCGCCTCGTTCATCCAGAAACACAAGCCCACGCCTTAGGATGTCGCGTCTCGCCGCTTCTGTACACAGCAGGTCCGTGCTCCTTCCTCTACAGTACGTCGCAGGGTTGAAGTCGGTCTCCTGGCCGTCAACTTTCCTCCCAACTACGGCAGCCAGCCTACGTCTCGGCGGTCGTCGTACGTTTCCCAATTAGTTCTTGTCACTGTACTCCAGAGAACTGCCTCTCACCACTACGAAGTCACTGTGAAGTTACCAGCCGTCCCAGACGATGTGCTTAAGCTCCACACGCACAGCACCCGACTTCAGAGCACTTGAAGCTCACTTCACTGTCAATTCCCTCGTCGTCTAGATATATCGCTAGGTATTTGGAAGACTTCTCGACGTGCTTGCATCCAACTGTTGACTCGTAGGGTTCCACGAAGGTGGGGTTACTGTCAAACTTGACAGGATCGTCGATCACACGTTCAACCTGGTTGACAAGGCTGTCAACCCGGTTCACTCACGGTGGGTGGCCGGCCACTAAGCTGTCTCTTATACTGGTGAACCGCCAATGACGACACACGTCGATGCCCGGCCCACTTCTTGCAAACACACCTGTCCCTGAGCACTTGTTGCTCAATATTCTGTCAATTCCTTATCTGAGCCACTTCGGGTTGCAGGAAGACCTCACAGAGTGCGTGCCAACAACTGGAGACGCTTAAATCCACCGGAGTTCGTAAATCCGTCACTCTGACAGGATGACCGATCGCGCGTCCTACCTCTCGGACGTGTCGTGAAAGACTGATATCGCCTGGCGCCAACACGGCCGGACCTCCCATGCCTATGTGACGTCACTTTTCCCAAAGTTGGTTTTCATTGGCTCCCAGTGCCACGTCGCTGACGGTGACCAATCTGGCGCCACTGACGTCACACAGTTTTGGCGGGAGAACAGACTCGCCAGCGCCATATTGGCTCCTAAAGGGCCTATCCCACAGGCCAAAATGTTCTATTCGCAAATTTCTCGGCTCTTCGAGAAAACTGTTCTCTCCCACATATGCTCAATTGATGCCTGCAATGTAGAGAACGCTCGGGAATAGTGGACATGACTCTTACAGCAGGCATGGGAGAATTAGAAGGGGCGGAACACCGTCACAATAGTCAGTATTGACTTATTAAATACATGCATAGGTGATATACTAAACATAGTAGTTTACCTTGAAAAGCTTCATAGAAAACACCGACCTTACCTAACCTTGTTAGTATGTTAAGATAATCATCTTATTGCTTCGTAATTACAATTATTACTTAACCTATACCTATATTAGGTTAAGTAGCAATTGTAATTACGAAGCTATAAGATGCTTATCTTAACATACTAACAAGGTTAGTTAAGGTCGGTGTTTTCTATGAAGCTTTTCAAGTAAACTATTATGTTAATTATATTATTACTTAACCTATACCTATAATAGGTTAAGTAACAATTGTAATTACAAAGCTATAAGATGCTTATCTTAACATACTAACAAGGTTAGGTAAGGTCGGTGTTTTCTATGAAGCTTTTCAAGGTAAACAATTATGTTTAGTATATCACCTATGCACGTATTTAATAAGTCAATATTGACTATACGAATTTGCGAGGACGGGTTGAGCATGTGCCATGACCCAGTCAAAATCAGTCTCAAATATCACAAACTC
>WNGS01168102.1:26508-54091 GCA_020271785.1 Procambarus virginalis | reverse complement strand
ATTATCATTATCTCAGCCAAAACTCGGTCATGCTTCAGCCTGACGTAACCCTGAAACACTCCTATACCTGGAGAATAACGTGTTCACAGGAGTACTCACACTATGGAACGATTTATTCTATAGCTTTAGGAGAAGTAAGGCATGGTAACTATAAGGTGAGGACGCTAGGCCGGTACTGCTATAGCATATATATATAGCAGTACCGGCCTGCTATATAGGCTCTTGACAAGCCGCCGGGGACTGAGCACCCTGTCACGCAGCCGTCCTCAACCGTTTCTATAACCACAGATCGGCGCCTTTACTAACCAATATGGGTTGGGGTGGGGGCGGGGCTAACCACTTTGGGTTGGTGTGGGGGCGGGGCTAACCACTTTGGGTTGGGGTGGGGGCGGGGCTAACCACTTTGGGTTGGTGTGGGGGCGGGGCTAACCAATATGGGTTGGGGTGGGGGCGGGGCTAACCACTTTGGGTTGGGGTGGGGCGGGGCTAACCACTTTGGGTTGGGGTGGGGGCGGGGCTAACCACTTTGGGTTGGGGTGGGGGGGGCTAACCACTTTGGGTTGGTGTGGGGGCGGGGCTAACACTTTGGGTTGGTGTGGGGGCGGGACTAACCACTTTGGGTTGGTGTGGGGGCGGGGCTAACCACTTTGGGTTGGTGTGGGGGCGGGACTAACCACTTTGGGTTGGTGTGGGGGGCGGGGCTAACCACTTTGGGTTGGTGTGGGGGCGGGGCTAACCACTTTGGGTTGGTGTGGGGGCGGGACTAACCACTTTGGGTTGGAGTGGGGGCGGGGCTAACCACTTTGGGTTGGTGTGGGGGCGGGACTAACCACTTTGGGTTGGTGTGGGGGCGGGGCTAACCACTTTGGGTTGGTGTGGGGGCGGGACTAACCACTTTGGGTTGGTGTGGGGCGGGGCTAACCACTTTGGGTTGGTGTGGGGGCGGGGCTAACCACTTTGGTTTGGGGTGGGGGCGGGGCTAACCACTTTGGGTTGGGGTGGGGGCGGGCTAACCACTTTGGGTTGGTGTGGGGGCGGGGCTAACCACTTTGGGTTGGGGTGGGGCGGGGCTAACCACTTTGGTTGGGGTGGGGCGGGGCTAACCACTTTGGGTTGGGGTGGGGCGGGGCTAACCACTTTGGGTTGGGGTGGGGGCGGGGCTAACCACTTTGGGTTGGGGGAGGGGTCCATTAACCGGGGCAATAAGAAACTCATCAACTAGGCCAGGACTGTTAATTAATACTGGATTGAGCCAATTACCCTCAACGGAGGACCTTAATTACTAACTAATTGGTAGTTATGTAGTGGTTGTCATGACGATGGTCGCTATAAACCCATGTTTGAGCCCCATGATGTATGTTATGGGGGACTAACCCCTTGTCTGAGCCCCATGATGTATGTTATGGGGGACTACCCCCCTTGTCTGAGCCCCATGATGTATGTTATGGGGACTACCCCCCTTGTCTGAGTACAGCCCCATGATGTATGTTATGGGGGACTAACCCCTTGTCTGAGCCCCATGATGTATGTTATGGGGGACTACCCCCCTTGTCTGAGCCCCATGATGTATTTTATGGTGGACTACCCCCTTGTCTGAGCCCCATGATGTATGTTATGGGGGGACTACCCCCCTTGTCTGAGTACAGCCCCATGATGTATGTTATGGGGGACTACCCCCCTTGTCTGAGCCCCATGATGTATGTTATGGGGACTACCCCCCTTGTCTGAGCCCCATGATGTATGTTATGGGGGACTACCCCCCTTGTCTGAGCCCCATGATGTATGTTATGGGGGACTACCCCCTTGTCTGAGCCCCATGATGTATGTTATGGTGGACTACCCCCTGTCTGAGCCCCATGATGTATGTTATGGGGGACTACCTCCCTTGTCTGAGCCCCATGATGTATGTTATGGGGGACTACCCCCCTTGTCTGAGCCCCATGATGTATGTTATGGGGACTACTACCCCCCTCCCTTTTCTGAGTACAGCCCCATGATGTATGTTATGGGGGACTACCCCCCTTGTCAGAGCCCCATGAAGTATGTTATGGTGGACTACCCCCCTTGTCTGAGCCCCATGATGTATGTTATGGGGGACTACCCCCCTTGTCTGAGCCCCATGATGTATGTTATGGTGGACTACCCCCCTTGTCTGAGCCCCTTGATGTATGTTATGGGGACTACCCCCCTTGTCTGAGCCCCATGAAGTATGTTATGGTGGACTACCCCCTTGTCTGAGCCCCATGATGTATGTTATGGTGGACTACCCCCCTTGTCTGAGCCCCATGGTGTATGATACCTGGTTGATACCTGGTTGATGGGGTTCTGGGAGTTCTTCTACTCCCCAAGCCCGGCCCGAGGCCAGGCTTGACTTGTGAGAGTTTGATCCACCAGGCTGTTGCTTGGAGCGGCCCGCAGAGCCACATACCCACCACAGCCCGGCTGATCCGGGACTTCTTTTAGGAAACAGTCCAGTTTCTCTTGAAGATGTCCACGGTTGTTCCGGCAATATTTCTTATAGTCGCTGGGAGGACGTTGAACAACCGCGGACCTCTGATGTTTATACAGTGTTCTCTGATTGTGCCTATGGCACCTCTGCTCTTCACTGGTTCAATCTTGCATTTTCTTCCATATCGTTCACTCCAGTACGTTGTTATTTTACTGTGTAGATTTGGGACCTGGCCCTCCAGTATTTTCCACGTGTATATTATTTGGTATCTCTCTCGTCTCCTTTCTAGAGAGTACATTTGGAGAGCTTTGAGACGATCCCAATAATTTAGGTGTTTTATCTCGTCTATGCGTGCCGTATATGTTCTCTGTATTCCCTCTATTTCAGCAATCTCTCCTGCTCTGAAGGGGGAAGTGAGTACCGAGCAGTATTCGAGACGGGACAACACAAGTGACTTGAAGAGTACAACCATTGTGATGGGATCCCTGGATTTGAAAGTTCTCGTAATCCATCCGATCATTTTTCTGGCTGATGCGATATTTGCTTGGTTATGCTCCCTAAACGTTAGATCGTCGGACATCATTATTCCCAAATCCTTGACATGCTGTTTTTCTACTATGGGAAGATTTGATTGTGTTTTGTACCCTGTATTATGTTTCAGATCCTCATTTTTTGCCGTACCTGAGTACCTGAAATTTATCACTGTTAAACATTATATTATTTTGCTGCCCAATCGAAAACTTTGTTGACATCTGTTTGTAGTTTTTCAATGTCTTCAGCAGAGGTAATTTTCATGCTGATTTTTGTGTCATCTGCAAAGGATGACACGAAGCTGTGACGTGTATTTTTGTCTATATCAGATATGAGAATAAGGAACAGTAGCGGTGCAAGGACTGTACCTTGAGGTACAGAGCTTTTAACAACGCTTGGACTCGATTTTATCTGATTGACTGTTACTCTTTGTGTTCTGTTCGACAGGAAATTTAGTATCCAGCGTCCTACTTTTCCAGTTATTCCATTGACCTCATTTTGTGAGCNGAACACAACACCACCAACAGCACCACCAGTGAAACACAACACCACCACAGCACCACCAGTGCACACAACAGGACACTAGTGTACACAACACCATTGACCACTGCAAACCCATACAAAAACAGTACCACCAGCACATGACGGTGGGGCAACACACATACACACACCACCAGTGCACACACTCTCACCAGCAACAACACCGCACACAGCACATCTGATGACCAACACCTCCACGATGGATAACCACGGTGAAGAAAGTCTCACTATCCTACAATGGAACTGCAATGGCGTCGTAATAGAATTAATGACATCATACAATACGCTCGTGAACACCAAACTGACGTCATAGTGCTACAGGAGACGATGGTAGGTGATGACTTCAACCCAAGGTTCAGCGGTTATCGCAAGTTCTCCCGCCCTCTGGGGAAAGAAAACGGGGTCTCATCACTTTTTGTAAATAACAACATTCCCGCACGATTATTGATGACCCCCTGCACATGGGGATGAGTTTGAATCCCTGGGATAACCCTTTCCTTAAAACAATAATGCCCTACATATAATCAACCTATATGTGCCACAGAGTAAACTTGACCTTGACACACTGCCTGAATTTGTTAATGAAGAACCTACCCTGCTGGTCGGTGACCTGAATGCCAGACACCCACACTTTGGTGCCAACTGTCATCAGCCCAATGTCAATGGACGGAAACTGTCACTCTTTGTCAGGGGAAGTGAAAACTTAGAGTCCTGGGTGATGAACAGCCAACTCACCTCAGAGGAGGAAGATTAGACTATGCTCTCCTGCTGAATGCACAGGACACGGATGCCAGTACACACATTGTGCACAGTTTATGTAGTGACCACTGGGCACTGATTACCACCGTCGACATGAGCAAGAGAAGGAAAGAGACAAATAAAAGAAAAAGGTTATCACTCGGACCAGATATGAGGCCGCACTTCATAAACAGGATGAGTGACTGGTTCACGGAATACCAATCCCAGAAGACATTGACACATTTGTTGATGACCTTAATCACCAAATTGAGAGCTGTCTAAGAGTTCCGCGCCGTACGCCTGGGCGAAGTAACCCTCAGAGGAAGAAAATAAAATGGTATGAGAATGATTACATAAAGATGCTTAACGCAATGTACGAGACATGAGTAGAGAGTACCGGAGACATCCCACTGAGAGTAACCAGAGTTGTTTAAAACTGTGTGTCAAGTAGCCAGGAAAGAAGATTAAAGAGGGGAAAGACAATGGCTTGAGTTCACTAGCTCTATTGGACGGGAAACATCTGCAAGACAAGTGTGGGCAAAAATTCAGATAGCTAAGGGTGCAGAGCCCGGCCTGCGGCTCACAAAGACCCCCAGGGTAAGGCTGAAGAACTAATTCACAAGTGGAGTGATGCAGCATCCTCCTCCTCCCTCCCTGCAGAAATCAGCAGGGACAGCTCCTGCGACATGATGACAGAAGAATTAGGATAACAAGAGCACTGTCTAGTGATGACGAATATGGGAACCAATCACAGCCCAGAAGTAAGGGCGCTATGAAAAAGGTAAAAGTACAGCACCTGGTGAAGATGGCGTCACCTACGACATACTCAATGCACTGTGTGAAGTGTCTGGGAATCCACTACTCCACCTGTTTAACAAGTCATTCCTAAGTGGAGTGTTGCCCACACAATGGAAACACGCAATAATTGTTCCCATACCGAAGCCTAATGACCCTGGTAATTACAGACCTATCAGTCTCGTGTCATGCACTTGCAAGATGCTTGAAAGGATCATCCTAAACCGACTGTTGCACAAAATAGGCAGGTTAGGGGAGGGGGTCAATGGATTTGTTAAAGGACGGAGCACAGCAAATTGTATAGTTAATTACTTGCTAATGACACGGCTAGGTACTCTGTATTTGTTGACATCAAAGGAGCCTTCGACAAAGCACAGGGGATTGCGATCCTGGACGAGCTTGCATGCATGGTGTCAAGGGAGACTCATGAAATGGGTTGAAGACTACCTCACAGGAAGGAAAGCCAAGGTTTGCTTCAATGGAGCAGTCTCCAGAACAATGAATATGGAACTCGGGACCCCCCAAGGCGGAGTCTTAAGCCCTACACTATTCAATGTACTTATGAACGCCATTGCAAATATTGATTCCCAAGCTCCCCCTTGGGAAAATGAACATCCTTGAACTCCTTGGAAGGAAATGTATTGAGCTCGGTTTCACTCTCTCCACAAACAAGACGAAGGCATACTCCCATCACAAGCGGAGAGCAAATGAAGAACTGCAAATTAATGGTGTAACACTTGAATGGGTTGACCACTATCGGTACCTTGGCGTCACTGTCGGCTCTAACAAGGGAAGAAGAGGAGCTCAATCAACTCATAGGAACATGCAAAAGTCGACTCAGGGCACTGAAAGCTATGACCTGGAATGGACATGGAGCCTCTATTGCCGTGCTTAAAATGATGTACACAGCCTATGTGCGCTCCGTCATAGACTATGCCGCACCAGTTCTGTGCACCTACTCCCAAAGCGATATGAAAAGGCTTGAAAGCATTCAAAATGAAGCCATGACAATCATTCTTGGAGTTCCAAGAACTGCCAAAACGTCTAATCTACGAGAGGAGTTGTCCCTTCCCAGTGTTAAAAGCAGAATTCAGGAGCTGAATGCTAAGCTTGCAATTAGGATAGCCAGAGATCCCCATTACAATGATATTGCTAAGAAAAAACTGAGCTCTGTGCTACTTTCAGGGGGAAACAGGAGAAGCAAAAAATGGCATCACAGATCAGTCTGCTACCTCGAAGAGCTTCACCTGCTTGAGCAAGCCCGTGAGCTCCTGCCTGTAGAGAGGTTTCCTCCCTGGGAGGATGACTCGTGCAAGATCATCATCAATGAAATGGCAAAAAAAAATCCAACATGATACCACAAGAAATGAGGCACAAGTATCTCGAGGAAATTTATAAAGAAGCCGGAGATGAACTAGATCAAATCTACACTGACGGGTCATCTAATCCTGTCAATGGCAGGGCTGGTGCAGCATACACGGTAATCAAGGATAATACTTTCCAACGCAGAAATGAAGAAAAAGCACGTATTGAGAACTATGCCTCTTCAACGCAAGCAGAGCTAACTGCCATTGTTATGGCGTTAAGGTTTCTTGAACGGAACACTAATGGTGCAGTGATTTGTACCGATTCAAAAGCAGCACTGCAAAGCCTAAGTAAAAATCGGGCAGAAAATCTTGCAATAGTCGCTGAAATTAAGAGAGCTGTGAGAGTACTTACCAATCAGGGAAGAGTCATCAAGTTTCTGTGGATCCCCTCCCATGTTGGAATATGTGGGAATGAACGAGCAGATGTGCTGGCTGCTGAAGGCGCTGAAGGAGACCATATTGAATACTTCATACCCAAGACTCTCCTACAAATTAGAGGTATTGTCAGGCAACATCACCGTGACAAGGTAACTGAGGAAAGGAGGATAGAAGCACAAACCAGTGAATCTATACGATGGTACAACATGGTTGCAGCTGGCAATCCCAATCATTATGGCCGAAGAGGAGGAGGACGAGGGAGAGAATCAGTAATAGCGAGAATCCGTCTTGGATACAAATATTCTTGGAGATATGGAATGGAAACAACAGTTGATCAGCGAAGTTGCAGAATCTGTGGTGAGAGTGATGGACACCGCCTTGACCTATCTACGTGAATGTGAACACCTGAGAGACATTAGAAACATGTGTAGAATAATAAACCCCACATTGTTTGAGTTAGGAAAACATTATTTGTCAAATATTGATACTGTTCTTAAAAGATTTCCCCATTTTGCACCCGCAAGATAACGTAAGCTTTTAAGGGTTGATAGATGTTAATCTTCTTGTTTGAGGAGCTGTTCACTTGAGACAGTTAAGCAAGTCCCAGCTGTGTCTGGGTACAAGTGACAGGATGAACAACCCAGCGGGTTTTCTTCCTATTGGGGAGTGTTGTACATGCTGCTATGGCGGTGTGTCCACTCACAGGATGAGTGGCGCTGCCCAATAAACTCGCCCCTCGGGGCAAAATTTAAAAAAAAATTTAACGGTGAGGGGGGAGACATCAGAGTGGCGAGATGTCACCAGCGGAGTCCCACAGGGCTCAGCACTTGGACCCATCCTCTTTCTAATATATGTAAACTCATATATTGAGTTTACATATATTAACAAACATGGAGAGGAATGAGAGACTCATTCCTCTCCATGTTTGTTGATGATGGAAAAATTATGAGAAGAATCAAGACAGATGAAGATAGACAGAGACTACAGGATGACCTGGACAAACTGGCGGAATGGTCTAGAAAATGGCTACTAAAGTTCAACTCAGGTAAGTGCAAAGTAATGAAACTAGGGGAAGGGAGCAGGAGGCTGAACACAAGGTACCATCTGGGAGGTGAAATCCTGCAAGAGTCAAATAAAGAGAAAGATCTGGGGGTTGATATCACACCGAACCTGTCCCCAGAGGCCCACATCAAAAGAATATCATCAGCGGCATATGCTATGGAGACCAACATAAGAACTGCCTTTAGAAACTTGTGTAAGGAATCGTTCAGGACCTTATATACCACTTATGTCAGACCAATCCTGGAATATATAGCGCCAGTCTGGAGTTCATACTTAGTTAAACACAAGACAAAGTTAGAGAATATTCAGCGGTATGCCACCAGACTGGTCCCGGAACTGAGAGGTATGAGCTACGAGGAAAGGCTAAAGGAGCTGAAAATCACGTCCCTAGAAGACAGAAGAGTAAGGGTAGTCATGATCACCACGTACAAAATTCTCAGGGGAATTGACAGGGTGGACAAAGACAAACTCTTTAGCGCGGGTGTATCACGAACAAGGGGACACAGGTGGAAACTGTGTACCCAGATGAGCCACAGAGACGTTAGAAAGATTTTTTTCAGTGTCAGAGTAGTTAACAGGTGGAATGCGTTAGGCAGTGATGTGATGAAGGCTGACTCTATACACAGTTTCAAATGTAGATATGATAGAGCCCAATAGGCTCAGGAATCTGTACACCTGTTGATTGACAGTTGAGAGGCGGGACCAAAGAGCCAGAGCTCAACCCCCGCAAGCACAAATAGGTCAATACCAATCCCCACTTTACCCTATTCCTTGTTAATCATTCTGTTATTCTAAACATTTCTTTCCTTTCCTTTAGCGCCTCTTCCATGAGCGTGTCTCAGCCCCTCGCCCTCTCCGTCCTGACACTTCCCCTCTCTAGTATTTATCTCTTCCTCTCCCCTTTCTTCCCCGCTCAGCTAACAACACACTCAGGGAACACAACTCCGAGAGTTGTGTTCCCCGCCACAATTACTCTTTTGCTCTTTAGTTCACATCCGGCTGAGACGACTGAACATCTGCGCTGGTTAGTGAGGTCAGATTTATTACCAGTACCACCAGGGAGTCCTGGATCACCTCCAGTACCACCAGGGAGTCCTGGATCACCTCCAGTACCACCAGGGAGTCCTGGATCACCTCCAGTACCACCAGGGAGTCCTGGATCACATCCAGTACCACCAGGGAGTCCTGGATCACCTCCAGTACCACCAGGGAGTCCTGGATCACCTCCAGTACCACCAGGGAGTCCTGGATCACCTCCAGTACCACCAGGGAGTCCTGGATCACCTCCAGCACCACCAGGGAGTCCTGGATCACCTCCAGTACCACCCGGGAGTCCTGGATCACATCCAGTACCACCCGGGAGTCCTGGATCACATCCAGTACCACCAGGGAGTCCTGGATCACCTCCAGCACCACCAGGGAGTCCTGGATCACCTCCAGTACCACCAGGGAGTCCTGGATCACCTCCAGTACCACCAGGGAGTCCTGGATCACCTCCAGTACCACCAGGGAGTCCTGGATCACATCCAGTACCACCAGGGAGTCCTGGATCACCTCCAGCACCACCAGGGAGTCCTGGATCACCTCCAGTACCACCAGGGAGTCCTGGATCACCTCCAGTACCACCAGGGAGTCCTGGATCACATCCAGTACCACCAGGGAGTCCTGGATCACCTCCAGTACCACCAGGGAGTCCTGGATCACCTCCAGTACCACCAGGGAGTCCTGGATCACCTCCAGTACCACCAGGGAGTCCTGGATCACCTCCAGTACCACCAGGGAGTCCTGGATCATCTCCAGTACCACCAGGGAGTCCTGGATCACATCCAGTACCACCCGGGAGTCCTGGATCACATCCAGTACCACCAGGGAGTCCTGGATCACATCCAGTACCACCCGGGAGTCCTGGATCACATCCAGTACCACCAGGGAGTCCTGGATCACATCCAGTACCACCAGGGAGTCCTGGATCACATCCAGTACCACCAGGGAGTCCTGGATCACATCCAGTACCACCAGGGAGTCCTGGATCACATCCAGTACCACCCGGGAGTCCTGGATCACATCCAGTACCACCAGGGAGTCCTGGATCACCTCCAGTACCACCAGGGAGTCCTGGATCACATCCAGTACCACCAGGGAGTCCTGGATCACCTCCAGTACCACCAGGGAGTCCTGGATCACATCCAGTACCACCCGGGAGTCCTGGATCACATCCAGTACCACCAGGGAGTCCTGGATCACATCCAGTACCACCCGGGAGTCCTGGATCACCTCCAGTACCACCAGGGAGTCCTGGATCACATCCAGTACCACCAGGGAGTCCTGGATCACATCCAGTACCACCAGGGAGTCCTGGATCACCTCCAGTACCACCAGGGAGTCCTGGATCACCTCCAGTACCACCAGGGAGTCCTGGATCACATCCAGTACCACCAGGGAGTCCTTAACCTGTCTCCTGGCCAGCCACTGTCTCCTGACCTGTCTCCTGGCCAGCCACTGTCTCCTGGCCAGCCACTGGCCCCTGACCTGTCTCCTGGCCAGCCACTGTCTCCTGACGTGTCTCCTGGCCAGCCACTGCCCCCTGACCTGTCTCCTGGCCAGCCACTGTCTCCTGGCCAGCCACTGTCTCCTGACCTGTCTCCTGGCCAGCCACTGTCTCCTGGCCAGCCACTGCCCCCTGACCTGTCTCCTGGCCAGCCACTGTCTCCTGACCTGTCTCTTGGCCAGCCACTGTCTCCTGGCCAGCCACTGGCCCCTGACCTGTCTCCTGGCCAGCCACTGTCTCCTGACGTGTCTCCTGGCCAGCCACTGCCCCCTGACCTGTCTCCTGGCCAGCCACTGTCTCCTGGCCAGCCACTGTCTCCTGACCTGTCTCCTGGCCAGCCACTGTCTCCTGGCCAGCCACTGCCCCCTGACCTGTCTCCTGGCCAGCCACTGTCCCCTGACCTGTCTCCTGGCCAGCCACTGCCCCTGACCTGTCTCCTGGCCAGCCACTGCCCCCTGACCTGTCTCCTGGCCAGCCACTGTCTCCTGGCCAGCCACTGCCCCCTGACCTGTCTCCTGTCCAGCCACTGCCCCCTGACCTGTCCCCTGACCTGTCTCCTGGCCAGCCACTGTCTCCTGGCCAGCCAGTGTCTCCTGACCTGTCTCCTGGCCAGCCACTGTCTCCTGGCCAGCCACTGCCCCCTGACCTGTCTCCTGGCCAGCCACTGCCCCTGACCTGTCTCCTGGCCAGCCACTGTCTCCTGACCTGTCTCCTGGCCAGCCACTGCCCCCTGACCTGTCTCCTGGCCAGCCACTGCCCCCTGACCTGTCTCCTGGCCAGCCACTGCCCCCTGACCTGTCTCCTGGCCAGCCACTGTCCCCTGACCTGTCTCCTGGCCAGCCACTGCCCCCTGACCTGTCTCCTGGCCAGCCACTGTCTCCTGGCCAGCCACTGTCCCCTGACCTGTCTCCTGGCCAGCCACTGTCTCCTGACCTGTCTCCTGGCCAGCCACTGTCCCCTGCCACCTGTCCCCTGACCTGTCTCCTGGCCAGCCACTGTCTCCTGACCTGTCTCCTGGCCAGCCACTGTCCCCTGACCTGTCTCCTGGCCAGCCACTGTCTCCTGACCTGTCTCCTGGCCAGCCACTGTCTCCTGGCCAGCCACTGCCCCCTGACCTGTCTCCTGGCCAGCCACTGGCCCCTGACCTGTCTCCTGGCCAGCCACTGTCCCCTGACCTGTCTCCTGGCCAGCCACTGTCTCCTGGCCAGCCACTGTCTCCTGGCCAGCCACTGTCTCCTGGCCAGCCACTGTCTCCTGGCCAGCCACTGCCCCCTGACCTGTCTCCTGGCCAGCCACTGTCCCCTGACCTGTCTCCTGGCCAGCCACTGCCCCTGACCTGTCTCCTGGCCAGCCACTGCCCCCTGACCTGTCTCCTGGCCAGCCACTGCCCCCTGACCTGTCTCCTGGCCAGCCACTGCCCCCTGACCTGTCTCCTGGCCAGCCACTGTCCCCTGACCTGTCTCCTGGCCAGCCACTGTCTCCTGACCTGTCTCCTGGCCAGCCACTGTCCCCTGACCTGTCTCCTGGCCAGCCACTGCCCCCTGACCTGTCTCCTGGCCAGCCACTGTCTCCTGGCCAGCCACTGTCTCCTGACCTGTCTCCTGGCCAGCCACTGTCCCCTGACCTGTCTCCTGGCCAGCCACTGTCTCCTGACCTGTCTCCTGGCCAGCCACTGTCTCCTGACCTGTCTCCTGGCCAGCCACTGTCTCCTGACCTGTCTCCTGGCCAGCCACTGTCTCCTGGCCAGCCACTGCCCCCTGACCTGTCTCCTGGCCAGCCACTGTCCCCTGACCTGTCTCCTGGCCAGCCACTGCCCCCTGACCTGTCTCCTGGCCAGCCACTGCCCCCTGACCTGTCTCCTGGCCAGCCACTGTCTCCTGACCTGTCTCCTGGCCAGCCACTGCCCCTGACCAGTCTCCTGGCCAGCCACTGTCTCCTGGCCAGCCACTGTCTCCTGACCTGTCTCCTGGCCAGCCACTGCCCCCTGACCTGTCTCCTGGCCAGCCACTGCCCCCTGACCTGTCTCCTGGCCAGCCACTGTCTCCTGGCCAGCCACTGTCTCCTGACCTGTCTCCTGGCCAGCCACTGTCCCCTGACCTGTCTCCTGGCCAGCCACTGCCCCCTGACCTGTCTCCTGGCCAGCCACTGCCCCCTGACCTGTCTCCTGGCCAGCCACTGTCCCCTGACCTGTCTCCTGGCCAGCCACTGTCTCCTGACCTGTCTCCTGGCCAGCCACTGCCCCCTGACCTGTCTCCTGGCCAGCCACTGCCCCTGACCTGTCTCCTGGCCAGCCACTGTCTCCTGACCTGTCTCCTGGCCAGCCACTGTCCCCTGACCTGTCTCCTGGCCAGCCACTGTCCCCTGACCTGTCTCCTGGCCAGCCACTGCCCCCTGACCTGTCTCCTGGCCAGCCACTGTCTCCTGGCCAGCCACTGTCTCCTGACCTGTCTCCTGGCCAGCCACTGTCTCCTGGCCAGCCACTGTCTCCTGGCCAGCCACTGTCTCCTGGCCAGCCACTGCCCCCTGACCTGTCTCCTGGCCAGCCACTGCCCCCTGACCTGTCTCCTGGCCAGCCACTGTCTCCTGGCCAGCCACTGTCTCCTGACCTGTCTCCTGGCCAGCCACTGTCTCCTGGCCAGCCACTGTCTCCTGGCCAGCCACTGCCCCCTGACCTGTCTCCTGGCCAGCCACTGTCCCCTGACCTGTCTCCTGGCCAGCCACTGTCTCCTGGCCAGCCACTGCCCCCTGACCTGTCTCCTGGCCAACCACTGCCCCCTGACCTGTCTCCTGGCCAGCCACTGTCCCCTGACCTGTCTCCTGGCCAGCCACTGTCTCCTGGCCAGCCACTGCCCCTGACCTGTCTCCTGGCCAGCCACTGTCTCCTGGCCAGCCACTGTCTCCTGGCCAGCCACTGTCTCCTGGCCATCCACTGTCTCCTGACCTGTCTCCTGGCCAGCCACTGTCTCCTGGCCAGCCTCTGTCTCCTGACCTGTCTCCTGGCCAGCCACTGTCTCCTGGCCAGCCCACTGTCTCCTGACTTGTCCCCTGATGATAATGNCCTGCCTCCCACACTGAGACTGGAGGGCCGCCCTGCCTCCCACACTGAGACGGGAGGGTCACCCTGCCTCCCCACTGAGACTGAGGGTCACCCTGCCTCCCACACTGAGACTGGAGGGCGCCCTGCCTCCCACAACTGAGACTGGAGGGCCGCCCTGCCTCCCACACTGAGATGGAGGGTCACCCTGCCTCCCACACTGAGACTGGGGGTCACCCTGCCTCCCACACTGAGACTGGAGGGCCGCCCTGCCTCCCACACTGAGACTGGAGGGCCGCCCTGCCTCCCACACTGAGACTGGAGGTCACCCTGCCTCCCCACACTGAGACTGGAGGGCCGCCCTGCCTCCCACACTGAGACTGGAGGGCCGCCCTGCCTCCCACACTGAGACTGGAGGCCGCCCTGCCTCCCACACTGAGACTGGAGGGCCGCCCTGCCTCCCACACTGAGATTGGAGGGCGCCCTGCCTCCCACACTGAGACTGGAGGCCGCCCTGCCTCCCACACTGAGATTGGAGGGCCGCCCTGCCTCCCACACTGAGATTGGAGGGCCGCCCTGCCTCCTACACTGAGATTGGAGGCCGCCCTGCCTCCCACACTGAGATGGAGGGCCGCCCTGCCTTCCACACTGAGATTGAGGGCCGCCCTGGCCGGCTTCCGGTGAACCTGTTGGTTTACCAACAACAACTCGGGTTTCTTCCGAAAAACACGCCACTTGACATCCGGTGGCAGGATCCTGTGCGCTCACTCCCACCGCACGCAACGCACGCAAAAACCTTACATTTCACCCATAACGATAGCAAAATTCGCGTTCTCACGCCCACCTTGCACGCAAAAACATGCTATGTTTAATATTGATCACAAACGTTTGTGAAGCATACATAATTCAAACAATAACGTTTCTCCCCTTCACAGCAATACCTCGAAGCGTTTCTGAAAAATGTACTGATCTAAGAAACGTTCTTAAGAACGTAAGGAATATAAATAGTTTCTCAAGAATCTACTCAACTCGATAAAGTTTATCGAATATATTTGGAATAAAAAACGTTGTAACATTCGTTGTAAAGCTAAAATATTTTCTGGGCCAAAGATTACATAAAATACTGGAAGAATTAATGGCTTCTATCACCTCTTTGTAGTTTGTCTGTGGCCCGTTTATGGTCCGTCTGTGGCCCGTCTATGGTCCGTCTGTGGCCCGTATGTGGCCCGTCTATGGTCCGTCTGTGGCCCGTCTGTGACCCGTCTATAGTCCGTCTGTGGCCCGTCTATGATCCGTCTGTGGCCCGTTTATGGTCCGTCGGTGGCCCGTCTGTGGACCGTTTATGGTCCGTCTGGTGCCCGTCTGTGGTCCGACTGGTGCCCGTCTGTGGTCCGTCTGTGGCCCGTCTGTAGTCCGTCTGGTGCCCGTCTGTGGTCCGTCTGTGGCCTGTCTGTGGTCCGTCTGTGGCCCGTGTGTGGTCCGTCTGTGGCCCGTCTGTAGTCCGTCTGGTGCCCGTCTGTGGCCCGTTTGTGACCCGTCTGTGGCCCGTCTGTGACCCGTCTGTGACCCGTCTATAGTCCGTCTGTGGCCCGTTTATGGTCCGTCTGTGGCCCGTCTGTGGTCCGTCTTTGGCCCGTCTATGGTCCGTCTGTGACCCGTCTGTGGCCCGTATATTGTCCGTCTGTGGCCCGTCTGTGGTCCGGCTGTGGCCCGTCTGTGACCCGTCTGTGACCCGTCTATAGTCCGTCTGTGGCCCGTTTATGGCCCGTCTATGGTCCGTCTGTGGCCCGACTGCGACCCGTCTATGGCCCGTCTGTGACACGTCTATAGTCCGTCTGTGGCCCGTTTATGGTCCGTCTGTGGCCCGTCTGTGTCCCGTCTATGGTACGTCTGTGCCCCGTCTATGGTCCGTCTGTGGCCCGCCTGTGGCCCGTCTATGGTCCGTCTGTGGCCCGTCTGTGGTCCGTCTGTGGCCCGTCTGTGGTCCGTCTGTGGCCCGTCTATTGTCCGTCTGTGGTCCGTCTGTGGCCCGTCTGTGACCCGTCTATGGTCCGTCTGTGACCCGTCTGTGGCTCCTCTGTGGCCCGTCTGTAACCCGTCTGTGGCCCGTCTATGGTCCGTCTGTGACCCGTCTGTGGCCTGTCTGTGGCTCGTCTGTGGCCCGTCTATTATCCGTCTGTGGCCCGTCTGTGACCCGTCTGTGACCCGTCTGTGGCCCGTCTATGGTCCGTCTGTGACCCGTATAACGTCCGTCTGTGGCCCGTCTGTGGTCCGTCTGTGGCTCGTCTGTGGCTCGTCTGTGGCTCGTCCGTGGTCCGTCTATAGTCCGTCTGTGGTCCGTCTGTGGCCCGTCTGTGGTCCGTCTGTGGCCCGTCTGTGGCCCGTCTGTGGCCCGTCTGTGACCCGTCTATGGTCAGTCTGTGGCCCGTCTGTGACCCGTCTATGGTCCGTCTGTGGCCCGTCTGTGACCCGTCTGTGGCCCGTTTATGGTCTGTATGTGACCCGTCTGTGGCCTGTTTATGGTCCGTCTGTTGCCCGTCTGTGACCCGTCTGTGGCCCGTCTGTGGCCCGTCTGTGGCCTGTTTATGGTCCTTCTGGTGCCCGTCTGTGACCCGTCTGTGGCCCGTCTGTGGCACGTCTGTGACCCGTCTGTGGTCCGTCTGTGACCCGTCTGTGACCCGTCTATGGTCAGTCTGTGGCCCGTCTGTGACCCGTCTATGGTCCGTCTGTGGCCCGTCTGTGACCCGTCTATGGTCCGTCTGTGGCCCGTCTGTGACCCTTCTATGGTCCGTCTGTAACCTGTCTATGGTCCGTCTGTGGCCCGTCTGTGGCCCGTCTGTGGCCCGTCTATGATCCGTCTGTGACCCGTCTATGGTCCGTCTGTGGCCCGTCTGTTGCCCGTCTGTGACCCGTCTGTGACCCGTCTGTGACCCTTCTATGGTCCGTCTGTGGCCCGTCTGTGGCCCGTCTGTGACCCGTCCATGGTCTGTCTGTGACCCGTGTATGGTCCGTCTGTGGCCCGTCTGTGACCCGTCTGTGGCCCGTCTGTGACCCGTCTGTGACCCGTCTATGGTCCGTCTGTGGCCCGTTTATGGTCCGTCTGTGGCCCGTCTGTGGTCTGTCTGTGCCCCGTCTGTGGCCCGTCTGTGACCCGTCTATGGTCCGTCTGTGGTCCGTCTGTGGCCCGTCTTTGGCCCGTCTGTAGCCCGTCTGTGACCCGTCTATGGTCCGTCTGTGGCCCGTCTGTGGCCCGTTTATGGTCCGTCTGTGGCCCGTTTGTGACCCGTCTGTAGCCTGTCTGTGGCCCGTCTATGGTCCGTCTGTGACCCGTCTATGGTCCGTCTGTGGTCCGTCGGTGACCCGTCGGTGACCCGTCTATGGCCCGTCTGTGGCCCGTCTGTGACCCGTCTATGGTCCGTCTGTGACCCGTCTATGGTCCGTCTGTGGCCCGTCTGTGACCCGTTTATGGTCCGTCTGTGGCCCGTCTGTGACCCGTCTGTGGCCCGTCTGTGGCCCGTCTGTGGCCCGTCTATGGTCCGTCTGTGACCCGTCTGTGGCCCGTCTGTGGCCCGTCTGTGACCCGTCTATGGTCCGTCTGTGACCCGTCTATGGTCCGTCTGTGGCCCGTCTGTGGCCCGTCTGTGACCCGTCTATGGTCCGTCTGTGACCCGTCTATGGTCCGTCTGTGGCCCGTCTGTGACCCGTCTATGGTCCGTCTGTGGCCCGTTTATGGTCCGTCTGTGGCCCGTCTGTGACCCGTCTATGGTCTGTCTGTGACCCGTCTATGGTCCGTCTGTGGCCCGTCTGTGGCTCGTCTGTGGTCCGTCTGTGGCCCGTCTATGGTCCGTCTGTGGTCCGTCTGTGGCCCGTCTTTGGCCCGTCTGTGATCCGTCTGTGGTCCGTCTGTGTCCCGTCTGTGACCCGTCTGTGGCCCGTCTGTGACCCGTCTATGGTCCGTCTGTGGCCCGGATGGTTCGTCTGTGACCCGTCTATGGTCCGTCTGTGGCCCGTCGGTGAGCCGTCTATGGTCCGTCTGTGGCCCGTCTATGACCCGTCTATGGTCCGTCTGTGGCCCGTCTGTGACCCGTCTGTGTCCCGTCTGTGACCCGTCTGTGGTCCGTCTGTGGCCCGTCTGTGACCCGTCTGTGGCCCGTCTGTGACCCGTCTATGGTCCGTCTGTGGCCCGTCTGTGGGCCGTCTGTGGCCCGACTGTGACCCGTCTGTGGCCCGTCTGTGACCCTTCTGTGGCCGTCTGTGGCCCGTCTGTGGCCCGACTGTGACCCGACTGTGGCCCGTCTGTGGCCCGTCTGTGACCCGTCTGTAGCCCGTCTGTGGCTCGTCTGTGGCCCGTCTGTGACCCGTCTATGGTCCGTCTGTGGCCCGTCTATGGTCCGTCTGTGACCCGTCTATGGTCCGTCTGTGACCCGTCTATGGTCCGTCTGTGGCCCGTCGGTGAGCCGTCTATGGCCCGTCACCAAACACGTGTTCTCTCCGTTAAAAAAGGCAAGAATTATTACGTAACTAAAGCGTCTTATATTAACGTTGTACACCGGCCTGGATAGGTTAGGTGGGATGCTCGGGTTCGTACGTTTAGGTGATGAGAACAGGTGTATTTTTTACGGATTGGTAAGGGGGGGGGGACAGGGTGGTTGTGGTCTCTCTACTTGACCACACCTCCCCCCCCTCCTTTATCTCCCCCCCCCCCTCACCCCTTGCTGGGCCTCCCCTACCTCCTCCCCTTCATCACTGGTGTATACCAGACCAATCTTCCTTTACCCCAACACAACCACGTCAAGGTTTGCTACAAACATCTACTAACTTTGCTCTCCACGTTTCGTCACCTCCATGGGGATTCCTTGATTCCCAATTTATCTCTCAATGATCTGTGTGTGTGTGTGTGTGTGTGTGTGTGTGTGTGTGTGTACTCACCTATTTGTTCTCACCTATTTGTGCTTGCGGGGGTTGAGCTTTGGCTCTTTGGTCCAGCCTCTCAACTGTCAATCAACTGGTGTACAGGTTCCTGAGCCTACTGGGCTCTTATCATGTCTACATTTGAAACTGTGTATGGAGTCAGCCTCCACCACATCACTGCCTAATGCATTCCATCCGTTAACTACTCTGACACTGAAAAAGTTCCTTCTAATGTCTCTGTGGCTCATGTGGGTACTCAGTTTCCACCTGTGTCCCCTTGTTCGCGTCACTCCAGTGTTAAATAGTTTATCCATGTTTACCCGGTCGATTTCCCTGAGGATTTTGAAGGTTGTGATCATGTCTCCCCTTACTCTTCTGTTTTCCAGTGTCGTAAAGTGCATTTCCCTTAGCCTTTCCTCGTAACTCATGCCTCTTAGTTCTGGGACTAGTCTAGTGGCATAGCTTTGGACTTTTTCCAGCTTCGTCTTGTGCTTGACAAGGTACGGGCTCCATGCTGGGGCCGCATACTTATTATACGCATACGCATACATTCCTTACAAAGGTTCCTGAACGCCGTTCTGATGTTAGCCAGCCTCGCATATGCCGCAGACGTTATTCTTTTTATGTGGGCTTCAGGACACAGGTTTAGTGTGATATCAACTCTTAGATCTTTCTCTCTGTCTGTTTCATTAAGTACTTCATGTCCTATTCTGTATCCTGTGTCTGGCCTCCTGTTTCCACTGCCTAGTTTCATTACTTTGCATTTACTCGAGTTGAACTTCAACAGCCATTTGTTGGACCATTCACTCAGTCTGTCTAGGTCATCTTGTAGCCTCCTACTACAATCGTGTTTCAATCCTCCTCATAATTTTTGCATCATCAGCAAACATTGAGAGGAACGAATCTATACCCTCTGGGAGATCATTTACATATACCAGAAACAGTATAGGTCCAAGGACTGATCCCTGCGGGACTCCACTTGTAACGTCTCGCCAATCTGAGACTTCACCCCTCACACAGACTCGTTGTCTCCTGTTGCTTAGGTACTCCTCTATCCACCGGAGTACCTTCCCCTTCACTCCAGCCTGCATCTCCAACTTTCGCACTAGCCTCTTGTGTGGCACTGTATCAGAGGCTTTTTGACAATCCAAAAATATGCAGTCTGCCCACCCTTCTCTTTCTTGCCTTATTTTTGTTGCCTGGTCGTAGAATTCAAGTAACCCTGTGAGGCAGGTCCTGCCATCCCTGAACCCATGTTGATGCTGTGTTACAACGTTCCTTCGCTCCAGATGCTCCACTAGCTTTTTTCGCACAATCTTCTCCATCAGCTTGCATGGTATACAGGTTAGGGACACTGGCCTGTAGTTCAGTGCCTATTAGTTAGTAACAGTTGATTGATTGACAGTTGAGAGGCAGGCCGAAAGAGCAGAGCAAAATATTCCCGATAGCAAAACTAGGTGAATACACACCCAGGAAGCAGCCCGTAGCAGCTGTCAATCTCCCTGGAACCAATTTACTAGCTGAACACGTGCATTAGGTTGAAAGATCCTCAGCCCATTTGTTCCTGCCTCCGCCCGGGATCGAACCCAGACCCTAGGACTACGAATCCCGATTGCTGTCCACTGAGCCAGCCTCCAAGAGCCTGCCACCCACCACAGAGATGTACCGGCTCCGTGCTTCTGAGGGTTTGTTTGTCCTTAGATGCTAGCTCCTGGGCCCCAGCTGCGGGTGTAACGAGAAGGTCTACCTCCTGCTTCACCACCTCTTCTCTGCACCCCCCCTCCTCCTCCTCCTCCTCTCTTCCCCCACACCGGACACTCACCTCCGCACGTCCGGTCCACTCACCCCCAATGTCCGGTCGCTGGGGGAGGGGGAAGTGGGGGGGGGGGCGCCGGTGTTTAGAGTTGGGGGGACCGCTGTAGGGAGAGTGTGTAGTGTGTAACCTTGAGACACGCTCCTACTCTCACACCCATACTCTCACCCCCTTACACTCACTCCTTACTCTCACTCCTACACTCACCCTTACTCTCACCCCTTACTCTCACACCAACATCAACACCAACACACCTACACCTAACTAAAAGGTGGGCAGAATGCATTTTCTTGGACTGTCAGAAAGCCTTTGACACAGTACCCCAAAAAAGGCAGTTACAAAAGTTGGAGCAACAGGCAGGAGTAAAAGGGAAGGTGCTCCAGTGGATAAGGGAGTACTTAAGCAACAGAAAACAGTGAGTAACGGTGAGGCACTGCCCCTCCTACCAACTGTGGTAGGCGTGGATGTGTGGATTGTCCAGAAATTAAGGCAGTAATTGTTAATGTGGCAATATCGAGGCCTGCTGAGGGGAGAGTTGTGAGGTAGGTGGGCCGCCCGCGGTACCTGGTGCCCCCATCTCTCCTGTGAAAAATAGTCTTTGTGCCCTCCCTACCCAAGGTCGCGGTTTGTGTGTGCGACTAGTGTGTTTACACAAGAGACTGCCAGGACACCCCATATAGCGCTCCCTACACTACGTGTGAGTGTAAACCTTGTGCCTTGTAGGTGGCTATATGTACATGTGTGTGTGTGTGTAGGGCAGAGTGCAGTGTTGAAGACATACCACCCAACAACACATGAAGTGAGCCCCAGCAAATAGATGGTTATGACACGAGAAAGTAAGACTTTGAGACAAAGAGAGAACATGGCTGGGGTGCCTGAGAGCCAGTGCGGCCCCCCCCCCCGGCTGGGGCTCCTGTCCCCGCCCGGGGCCCCTGGATGCTGATCCACACCCGGGGCCCTCCAGTGAGGATCTCCACCAGGGGCCNCAATCAGTCGTCCTCAGGCTAGAGGAGAAGCAGGCAGGATGTACCCCTGCTCCTGTTTGAAATAGGCTTAGGCCTAAGGTCTAGTCTTCAGTGCGCCAAATAGGTCAGCTACAGCGGCACTAAGTGTGCACTGCCCCTCCTACCAACTGTGGTAGGCCGTGGATGTGTGGATTGTCCAGAAATTAAGGCAGTAATTGTTAATGTGGCAATATCGAGGCCTGCTGAGGGGAGAGTTGTGAGGTAGGTGGGCCGCCCCACGGTACCTGGTGCCCCAGGCATCACTCCTGTGAAAAATAGTCTTTGTGCCCTCCCTACCCAAGGTCGCGGTTTGTGTGTGCGACTAGTGTGTTTACACAAGAGACTGCCAGGACACCCCATATAGCGCTCCCTACACTACGTGTGAGTGTAAACCTTGTGCCTTGTAGGTGGCTATATGTGCATGTGTGTGTGTGTAGGGCAGAGTGCAGTGTTGAAGACATACCACCCAACAACACATGAAGTGAGCCCCAGCAAATAGATGGTTTATGACACGAGAAGTAAGACTTTGAGACAACGAGAGAACATGGCTGGTGTGCCTGAGAGCCAGTGCGGCCCCCCCGGCGGGGGCTCCTGTCCCCGCCAGGGCCCCTGGATGCTGATCCACACCCGGGGCCCTCCAGTGAGGATCCCCACCCGGGACCCCCCAACAGTAATGGGACAGATGACTCTACAACAGAGGATGATGATGATAACTACGAACTAATCCAAAGCAGAAACGCAAAGAGGCGGGGCAAGGTACAGCGACAGGATGAGCAGCAGCAGCAACCTCAACAACAACAACAACAACAACAACACGACAAGGGAGACCGTGAGTGGCACACCCTAATCTTTCCTGCAATGGGATTGACAGCAGCAGAGAAGTATAGATGGATTGTTGAGGCCGCCCGCGCCAACAGAGCAGAGTATCGCATAGAGAGCAGGTGTGTAGGCGGCAATGTTAGTGCACGGGTGCAGGGTTACAGTGCCCTGCAGTACTTCACAGAGACCAGTCTCGAGTATAACGGTAAGAATGTTAAATTGTTGGAAGCAAACCCACAGACAAGACAAACTAAAATTATAATTAAGAACTATAGTATTCATATTGACGTGAACTTTCTCAAGGACCATGAACAGATTGTTTGGGTCAAGCGCAACACTGGACCAGGGGGACTGGCCAAAAATCAAGCAATTGCTATGTGGAAGGGAGACCTGCCCCAAGACATTAAAATACCAGGCATGAGGCCGTGCAAAGTGGAGAGGTATATTGGCAGTCCGTCCTTATGTGGCAAATGTCAACAGTGGGGTCACAGAACGTGGCAATGTGATCGCGCAATTAGGTGTGGGTGTTGCAGTGGCTATCACGACACCAAGCAGTGTCTGGCCAAGCTTGCACCGGGTGGGGGTGGCGGGGTAATACCTAGATGTGTCAACTGCAAGCAGTCCCATCATGCCTGGAACAGGTATTGCAGCAAGAGGCCTGGCTGGCAGGGCTTGAGAAGGACGCCGACGCAGACAGCAGGTGGACCAGTGAACAGGGGCGGGAATGGCTCCGTGAACAGTACCACAGCAAGTCAGGGTACAGCCTCCAGTAGGCAGACAACAGCCTGGGGTAGTGGTGGAGTGACCCACCACCACCCCGCACAGGCCCAACCAGACCCCCTCCCTCTCACAAACCCACTTACCTCTACCCCACTCACTAACCCCAACCTTATCCCCCTCACTAACCCCAACCCTACCCCACCCAACAACCCCATTCCTGCCTCATCACCCATACCCCCTAACGCCTCCCAGTCAACCAGCCCTTCCGCCTCTCAGGCGACCCTCCCTTCCCCCCACCCTACCACTCCCCCTCACCACCCACCAGCCAACACCTCACTGACTCCAGATAAAACAATGCCGCCCGATATGGAAGCAATGATTACCCGCGTGATAATAAATCACCCACTCATGCAAGAACTAATGAGCAGGCAAAATAAACTTGAAACTACCCTATGTACAATCCAGAAGACCCAGGGGGACATACTTCACATGCTGCAGGGCGTGAACTTGTTTCTGGCGAGATCAGCAGGTTGCAACTGCATGCATGAGGATGCAACACGAGCCACGGCACATAACAGCAGACTCGGTACTATCGCTGCCCTAGTGAACACACCACCACCAGTGAACACAACACCACCAGTGAACACACCACCAACACCAGTGAACACAACACCACCAGTGAACACACCACCAACACCAGTGAACACAACACCACCAGTGAACACACACCACCACACCAGTGAACACAACACCACCAACAGCACCACCAGTGAACACAACACCACCAACAGCACCAGCAGTGAACACAACGACACTAGTGTACACAACACCATTGACCACTGGCACCCATACAAACAGTACCACCAGCACATGACGGTGGGGCAACACCACATACAACACCACCAGTGCACACACTCTCACCAGCAACAACACCGCACACAGCACATCTGATGACCAACACCTCCACGATGGATAACCACGGTGAAGAAAGTCTCACTATCCTACAATGGAACTGCAATGGCGTACGTAATAGAATTAATGACATCATACAATACGCTCGTGAACACCAAACTGACGTCATAGTGCTACAGGAGACGATGGTAGGTGATGACTTCAACCCAAGGTTCAGCGGTTATCGCAAGTTCTCCCTGCCCTCTGGGGAAAGAAAACGGGGTCTCATCACTTTTGTAAATAACAACATTCCCGCACAGATTATTGATGACCTGCACATGGGGGATGAGTTTGAATCACTGGGAGTAACCCTTTACTTAAACAATAATGCCCTACATATAATCAACCTATATGTGCCACAGAGTAAACTTGACCTTGACACACTGCCTGAATTTATTAATGAGGAACCTACCCTGCTGGTCGGTGACCTGAATGCCAGACACCCACACTTTGGTGCCAACTGTCATCAGCCCAATGTCAATGGACGGAAACTGTCACTCTTTGTCAGGGGAAGTGAAAACCTTAGAGTCCTGGGTGATGAACAGCCAACTCACCTCAGAGGAGGAAGATTAGACTATGCTCTCCTGCTGAATGCACAGGACACGGATGCCAGTACACACATTGTGCACAGTTTATGTAGTGACCACTGGGCACTAATTACCACCGTCGACATGAGCAAGAGAAGGAAAGAGACAAATAAAAGAAAAAGGTTATCACTCGGACCAGATATGAGGCCGCACTTCATACACAAGATGAGTGACTGGTTCACAGAATACCAAATCCCAGAAGACATTGACACATTTGTTGATGACCTTAATCACCAAATTGAGAGCTGTCTAAGAGTTCCGCGCCGTACACCTGGGCGAAGTAACCCTCAGAGGAAGAAAATAAAATGGTACGAGACTGATTACATAAAGATGCTTAACGCAAATGTGCGAGACATGAGTAGAGAGTACCGGAGACATCCCACTGAAAGTAACCAAGAGTTGTTTAAAACTGTGTGTCAAGTAGCCAGGGAAGAGAAGATTAAAGAGCGGGAAAGACAATGGCTTGAGTTCACTAGCTCTATTGGACGGGAAACATCTGCAAGACAAGTGTGGGCAAAAATTCAGATAGCTAAGGGTGGCAGAGCCCGGCCTGCGGCTCACAAAGACCCCCAGGGTAAGGCTGAAGAACTAATTCACAAGTGGAGTGATGCAGCATCCTCCTCCTCCCTCCCTGCAGAAATCAGCAGGGAACAGCTCCTGCGACATGATGACAGAAGAATTAGGATAACAAGAGCACTGTCTAGTGATGACGAATATGGGGAACCAATCACAGCCCAAGAAGTAAGGGGCGCTATGAAAAAGGGTAAAAGTACAGCACCTGGTGAAGATGGCGTCACCTACGACATACTCAATGCACTGTGTGAAGTGTCTGGGAATCCACTACTCCACCTGTTTAACAAGTCATTCCTAAGTGGAGTGTTGCCCACACAATGGAAACACGCAATAATTGTTCCCATACCGAAGCCTAATGACCCTGGTAATTACAGACCTATCAGTCTCGTGTCATGCACCTGCAAGATGCTTGAAAGGATCATTCTAAACCGACTGTTGCACAAAATAGGCAGGTTAGGGGAGGGGGTCAATGGATTTGTTAAAGGACGGAGCACAGCAAATTGTATAGTTAATTACTTGGCTAATGACACGGCTAGGTACTCTGTATTTGTTGACATCAAAGGAGCCTTCGACAAAGCACAGGGGATTGCGATCCTGGACGAGCTTGCATGCATGGGTGTCAAGGGAAGACTCATGAAATGGGTTGAAGACTACCTCACAGGAAGGAAAGCCAAGGTTTGCTTCCATGGAGCAGTCTCCAGAACAATGAATATGGAACTCGGGACCCCCCAAGGCGGAGTCTTAAGCCCTACACTATTCAATGTACTTATGAACGCCATTGCAAATATTGATTTTCCGGAAGGAACACAACAAGTGGGATATGCAGATGATGTCCTAATACAAGCTCCCACCTTGGGAAAAATTGAACAGTCCATTGAACTCCTTGGAAGGAAATGTATTGAGCTCGGTTTCACTCTCTCCACAAACAAGACGAAGGCATACTCCCATCGCAAGCGGAGAGCAAATGAAGAACTGCAAATTAATGGTGTAACACTAGAATGGGTTGACCACTATCGGTACCTTGGCGTCACTGTCGGCTCTAACAAGGGAAAGAAAGAGGAGCTCAATCAACTCATAGGAACATGCAAAAGTCGACTCAGGGCACTGAAAGCTATGACCTGGAATGGACATGGAGCCTCTATTGCCGTGCTTAAAATGATGTACACAGCCTATGTGCGCTCCGTCATAGACTATGCCGCACCAGTTCTGTGCACCTACTCCCAAAGCGATATAAAAAGGCTTGAAAGCATTCAAAATGAAGCCATGACAATCATTCTTGGAGTTCCAAGGACTGCCAAAACGTCCAATCTACGAGAGGAGTTGTCCCTTCCCAGTGTTAAAAGCAGAATTCAGGAGCTGAATGCTAAGCTTGCAATTAGGATAGCCAGAGATCCCCATTACAATGATATTGCTAAGAAAAAACTGAGCTCTGTGCTACTTTCAGGGGGAAACAGGAGAAGCAAAAAATGGCATCACAGATCAGTCTGCTACCTCGAAGAGCTTCACCTGCTTGAGCAAGCCCGTGAGCTCCTGCCTGTAGAGAGGTTACCTCCCTGGGAGGATGACTCGTGCAAGATCATCATCAATGAAATGGCAACGAAAAAATCCAACATGATACCACAAGAAATGAGGCACAAGTATCTCGAGGAAATCTATAAAGAAGCCGGAGATGAACTAGATCAAATCTACACTGACGGGTCATCTAATCCTGTCAATGGCAGGGCTGGTGCAGCATACACGGTAATCAAGGATAATACTTTCCAACGCAGACATGAAGAAAAAGCACGTATTGAGAACTATGCTTCTTCAACGCAAGCAGAGCTAACTGCCATTGTTATGGCGTTAAGGTTTCTTGAACGGAACACTAATGGTGCAGTGATTTGTACCGATTCAAAAGCAGCACTGCAAAGCCTAAGTAAAAATCGGGCAGAAAATCTTGCAATAGTCGCTGAAATTAAGAGAGCTGTGAGAGTACTTACCAATCAGGGAAGAGTCATCAAGTTTCTGTGGATCCCCTCCCATGTTGGAATATGTGGGAATGAACGAGCAGATGTGCTGGCTGCTGAAGGAGACCATATTGAATACTTCATACCCAAGACTCTCCTACAAATTAGAGGTATTGTCAGGCAACATCACCGTGACAAGGTAACTGAGGAAAGGAGGATAGAAGCACAAACCAGTGAATCTATACGATGGTACAACATGGTTGCAGCTGGCAATCCCAATCGTTATGGCCGAAGAGGAGGAGGACGAGTGAGAGAATCAGTGATAGCGAGAATCCGTCTTGGATACAAATATTCTTGGAGATATGGAATGGAAACAACAGTTGATCAGCGAAGTTGCAGAATCTGTGGTGAGAGTGATGGACACCGCCTTGACCATTATCTACGTGAATGTGAACACCTGAGAGACATTAGAAACATGTGTAGAATAATAAACCCCACATTGTTTGAGTTAGGAAAACACTATTTGTCAAATATTGATACTGTTCTTAAAAGATTTCCCCATTTTGCACCCGCAAGATAACGTAAGCTTTTAAGGGTTGATAGATGTTAATCTTCTTGTTTGAGGAGCTGTTCACTTGAGACAGTTAAGCAAGTCCCAGCTGTGTCTGGGTACAAGTGACAGGATGAACAACCCAGCGGGTTTTCTTCCTATTGGGGAGTGTTGTACATGCTGCTATGGCGGTGTGTCCACTCACAAGATGAGTGGCGCTGCCCAATAAACTCGCCCCTCGGGGCAAAATTTAAATTTAAATTTTTT